>JABJVR010043978.1:0-30812 GCA_025773905.1 Chitala chitala
CACCAAGCACAGGGAGAACATGCAAACTCCACGCACACAGACCCAAGGCGGGAATTGAACCCCAGACCTGGAGGTGCGCGGCGACAGTGCTAACCACCACACCACCGTGCCGCCAAGGCCATGTCTTACAGTTATATGTTAGTAATGTGGATGCATTAAACGTAAGCAAATAATTTAAATAATCTTTTAAGATTAATGCATACAAAGAGTCACCACAGAGCAGATTCACTTATAAAGGTGCAACATTGAGAAAACAACATGTCTGATATAGGTAAATGGAAAGAAGTCTTGAAAAACAATATTAAACAAAATTAGAAAACAGAGCACTGCTTAAGTGGTAAAACAAATACTATTCAGTGTCTAATATCATGATATGAAGTTATAAAATAAAAATCTTATGTTTACAGTTTTGCGTATGAAAAAAAACACAAGAAAATGTATAATGTCTTATGAATGCACAATGTTATACCACTTGTAGGCAATAGCCAGTCTAGTTTGTTTTTTGTGGTTTATTATGTCTGAGAACTGTAATCCATGTTTATACGTCTGCTGGTGTTGTTTGTGCACATAAAATGAACACTGAAATAGTGCAGAAAATGCAGTCTGACATACAAGCTCAGTTAATACGGTAATGGGGTTACAAAGGGAACACTCTAACCATGAGCTTGTTTGCTTGCACATTAAAGGGCGATGAGAGCTTCCCTCTTGCTGGGAGGTTGTAAAGGATATTTACACAGATATTGTCTGTGGAGTTTTCTACAAACATTCTCTTTGCTTTAGGAGCCATCTAAAAACTTTATATCTACTGTCTACTTTTGAATACCAAGTGTCATTATGAGAAAGATATTAAATTAGCTGCTTTAAACTCTCCAATATGTCATCTTGTGAGTGTGGTGCTTCATTAGCTCATAATATAAAACAGAATTCTGTGGTGGGTTGGCGCCCTGCCCGGGGTGTCCCCTGCCCTGCACCCTGTGCCTCCTGGGATGGGCTCCAGGCTTCCCCCAACCCTGAATTGGATAAGCAGTTTAGAGAATGGATGGATGGATAAAACAGCATTTCACTAAATAATGAGGATGTTTGTGTTTGTAGGATCCCTCCCAAAATGCTACAATGCCAGCGACCCAGTACTGAATTCCACTGCCTGGTTTGTGAATTACATTGGGACGTTTGTCAGTTTCGTCACGCTGGATGATCTCAACTCCTTTGGATCCTCAGAGGTATTACATGCATCTCGCTCCTGCAATAAATGTGCAACTGAGACACATCTATTAATGTTTCATATGCTTAACCTTAACTAATCAGTTTTTTTTTTTCACACAAGACCTCAATTTCTGCTTTTACAACAGGATGTAGTAATGATGTTTATAAAAATGTGATTGTAATGAGATTTTATCATCCATATAAAACTGAAGTTTAGTACAACAGAATGAGTAACTAATTTTGTAGCAGCATTTGTGAATTCTGAGAGTAGCCTTTTAGGAGTTGTGCTTTATAAATATGACTTAAAAATTGTTAATAACTGGCAAAGTGTGTTTGCGTGCACTCTTGAGAACTAACGCGTGTCACAAGTTATGGTTGTTCTTTGAGTCCGTTCAGACATGATGCTACTATTGGGCTCATCGTCAAGTGCAGTTGTTTATTTTCTCAGGGAAATGAAAGGAGTGTTTATTGGAGAAACGTGATTTTACATGTTATGCCGTTTTGCTAACGATATGAAATATATCATTTGTAAAAATTGCTAGCCTCATAAAAAGAGTATAATACGTACTGGATGTCCATGGTAAAACTGGGAGAAATCCCAGAGGGTGGAATGCACCTTTACAAGATAACACCTTTAATTTTAATCTCAATTTCAGCCTTAGAAGTCACAAACAGTTTGATCAGTCATGGCAAGGCACATTTCAACATATTGCATAAAAAAATCACATCTATAGCATCCTGAATTCCTGTGTATTGCCTTTTTTCCTGTGGGCCGCTCATACGTTTGTAAGCATGTTATTGTCTTTAGACTGGATATAAATATAAATCCCTAATATAAACTTTATTGTAATATTGAACTTTCTATGGACTTACACTTGCATTACATTCTGTCCAATAATGCCTATGCTCACACTCTCTTTACTAGTATGAATTTGTCAATATAGTCTAGACAAGAAAAAGCTGTTACTGTGTCACAAAATGGCCTTTTCTCCACTTTTAAAGAACATTTAGACTTTTTACATATTTTTGCTGAAGTACACATATATAAACCTTTCAATGTATTTTATTTTTACAGCTTGAGATTTTCGTCTTGAACCCTGCTAATATGCACCTGTTCAACCAGACAGGCATCCCTCAGAATGTCTCGTTATTTTACACAACTCTTATTTACCAGCAGGACCCAAACTTCAACCCCATGTTGTGAGTATTATAACATTGTTGGATTTGAAACATATTAACGGTAGTCTCAAATAAATCGCATACTATTGCAATAATGTAGGCAACTATCAGAATTAAATGTTTATAAAGTTGTTTCTGAACGTCATGGAAACATTTACATTTAAGTAATTTTGAGTAGGTATACCGTTTTAGCTTCTCATTGTGGATGTTGGTTTACAGTTTCAGCACAGCTGAAATTCTGATGTACTTAAGGAGGATCTAAAGTCTGTGACTGAAATAGTCAGTGACACCTGGCCTGCCATGTGCTAATTTAATTTCTTGACAGCCACATTAAAACACTTAAATGTTTTAATGAGATAATTGTTTGGGTACCTATTTTTAGCTAGCGCTTAAAGAATAGATTAAATTATTAACTAGTATGAACAAACTGCTGTCTGCAGTCCTAGACAGAAAAATTGCCTTGCATATTAAGAAAGGAGACAGGGGTCCAAGACAAGAATAAATGTCAAAATGAAATGTATTAAAATCTTTACAAAACATATTGCACAGTCATTCATCATATTGCAATGGGTGAAGTACCTTTCATAACCCTCTCCTGCTGCCACCAAACATAGAATATCCTTTAGAATCAATAAAGAATATTTGGTTTTTGTGATATTAACTTCAGTAGGCAAAGTGCTAAGAAAAAGTACATAATTTTATAAGTAAAATACAAACATTTTTATAACGTTTGCGTTTGTAAGATAGGAACACAAATTATGCCATAGTCTGATTGTACAAGAAGTCTAATTTGATACCGTATATCTCTCTATTACATATTCTTGGTTCCTGAGCCTGTCACATTATGTGTTCTCTATTATTTTCTCTTATGAAAGTCTCAAGTAATATCATATTTGCATATCTGTGTGAAATGTTGTAACACTGAAGGTATGGATTGAAGATTTATACAAAATATTTTATCCCATGTATATAGCACATTTTTCAAGATGCAATTTTATTACATCACTTTTTTTTTACTAATTGCTGTAATGTGTTAGTACCTTAGTCCCAAATTTGAACTAAACCAAAGTTAAATGTGTGTAACGTTTCTAGGAACATTGCTCGCAAGTGCAGATCTGTTTGTGCTCCTGGGTTCTGGGGGCCATGTGGTTCTCTGTAGACATCAGTAAGATGTGTAAACGCTTGACTTGAACTTCTAGACTTCCACTGGAGTTCCGCTGTAGTGCCCCAGGAGAGTCCTACACTCAGCTGAGCAACGACGAGGTCATGGTCATCCTTCCAAACTTAAACCAGATCTGTGGTATTGTGGACCCTCAGGTAGGTTTACTCACATAATGTATGTAAAATAGGAACATTAAACTAGCATGTAAAGATGTTCTGAAATGTGACTTTTTGCTTGCAGGTTTCTGCCGCCCTGACTGATAACCTATTGGTCAGTGTGAACACTATTGAAGCTTTGGGTCAAAACTGTGCAGGGTTCAACACTGCTCAGCTGATGAGTGCTGCACCCGATGTCTTGGTGGAGTCCCTGGGTACTTTAAGTTCTGTGTCTGACTGGGACGAGGGCCAGATGATGGCAATCATACAAGTTCTGCTTCAAGGAGACTTTCAGGTAACACTCCCTACGCAGAGTTAAGACCTGGCCAGTTTACGAAGCGCACATCGAGATGCCAAAGCCAAGCACATCACACTAGTCACAGACAACAAAATTGTAGGGCAAACAAACAGCAGGGCTACTGATTGTACTTATGTAAATCTTAATTTAAAAAGTGGAATGGTGCTTTCCTGCTGGGTGAATGGCTGTTCCAGTTACACAAATGGAGAGAAAAAGGTTTTTGTAAGGTAATTGCAAGATTAAATGAAGGAGAGTGGACAAAGAAAATCAGGGAAGAGAGGACTTTGGCTTGCCATCAAATAAGTGGTATCATACATGTTTTACACAGCTGTTTGTCAGAAATTACATTGTGTTTCTTACTGTACTTCATCTTTTATGTTGTATTCTCCCTGGTGCTTTACATGAAGCTTTATTTTATGGTCAGTAAGCAAACTGTCTTGTGCATATTTCATTACCACTAATCTTGGTTTTCCCTACAAGATGGCGGATATGTAGTACCTTTAGGGAGTCGATGTGTAAACTTTCTTAATAACACATTAAAGGCTGGTGTAAAACAAACACAGACTAACTGACATTAAGTCTTATTTACTGGATTCTGGAAAATGTAAACCTGATGATAAGTGAAACGGAGGGTAGTATGGGGATTAAAGACATGAGATTTTTGCTGTAGTTTTGACATTGTGTTGTAAAATGTAAATCTGCATAGATTAATAAAAGCAACAAATGAGCAACAGTTACTGCTATAAAGTAATTATCTATAACTATATGTCATGCTATGTGCTATGCTAACTCTGCTACAGCAGAACACTAAAAGTGCAGCATTTGGAATGGGGCAGATTATTTCAGTTAAGACCTTTATAAATGCATGTGATCATGTTGAGTGTATGGTCATTAACATTGCGTTGGTTTGCCGTGACTGGAAGTGAAATGTCATGTTCTCATCATAGATCACGGATGGTGACCATCTGCTGTTGCTTGGCACTCTGATAGGAGGAGTTCCATCACACGTTTTCACCAGTATCCCACCTTCACAACTTCTGAATGTGTCAGTACATGCAACCTTCATCGCTAACATGTTGAATGCTCCGGACATCATACAGTATGTCTTTGTTAGTCAGGTATGTGTCTTACATGGCTGGCTGTTTGTGTCTGTCTTTCTGTCTGTATGTCTCTCTCTCTCTGAGACTATTACAAACTGTTTGACAAGAAGAGAAAATAATTTAGTATCTTTTCAACGATTGAAGAATGTGCATTTCCTTGTCATATTTAAAAGAAAAATAATCGTGCAATTATTTATCAATGGTTGTTTGTCTTTTTTAAAGATTATTTCAATAAACAGCAACCCAGATACACTCTTACTGAATGTTCCTGATGCCATGGCAACTGAAATCCCAAGATCTATGCTGGAGTTTTCTCCAGGACTTTCTGTGGCAGAACAAATTAACAAAAAGAGCTGGAGACCTGATCAGGTTAACGTTATAATATTTACTTATTTAACAGTTCATTGAATTATTAATAAATAATTTTTTAAGTTATTTGTGTTTTTTGTTGCAGTGTAATCAGGCTTCATAAATGTATACAGTATGTTTTATCATGAATGTTGATCTTAAAACTTTGTCCTCTGTATCAGAATAATACAGAATAATAATAATCAGTGCCAGTATGTACCACAATATAGGTTACTGCAATATAATAAACCTAATAAGTAAAATTTATTTGATCATAAGTAAAAGGTTAGTGCAGGTGACTTCTGTGCTAAGGGAAGGATTTCTTTTTCATGCTGAGTTGAAGATTTTGTGACTGTCTCCTGTTTGACTTTTCAGGCAGTGCTGTTCTTTGACATAGTAGCAAATGGATTAAGCGACTATAATACGTAAGCTTATTAACACTGAATTCACATATACAAGTCCTGCTGATTATACATTCATGTCGTGCGCAGGTTAATTCTGATCTCCGTTTGGTTCTAGCATTGCAGTTGATGTGCTTCAGGGATTCACGTGCACTCGAGTGCAAGATTTCACGGCAAATAAAGTAATAAATATTATCAAAGCATGTCGAAAGAAGGGCATAAATAGAGTGGCACTGCAGGAGAGCCAAGTGAGTATAGGTGTCAGCACAGTGGTGTCAGCTCAGTGGTGTCAGCACAGTGGTGTCAGCTCAGTGGATGCATTTATTTAGAAAGTATAACTTGTGACCGAACTGTGCATATTGTTTATCTGAAATTGCTGTTCTTTGTACTTAATTTCCTACCCTAGTTATGAAATGCTTTGTTTATCCACTGAATAATTACATAAATGTGTCAATAATACTCAGAATGCAGTTAGTGTTCCTTTTTAACAAGTAAAGAACACAAGGTGTGGTGATTTTAATAATGTGCGAAGACTGTAATGCAGTTAAGCACAACATTGTTGCATGAAGGCTGAACTGTAAGTTTTTGAATGTATAATGTGATGAAGTAACTCTCAGTTTCTTCCTTTATAGTTAACATGCATGTATAATTTCGTCAGAGGTGATAACCCAGGTGTCTTCTCAGAGTATCCGGTCAACATATTGCTTTATTACAAGTAAGTTAAACTCACAAGGACATGCTGATTTTTAAAGACTAAATTTAGGTAATTTACCATTTTAAGTGTCGACCCTCTGAATAACAGTTATTGCCTGTGTGCCATTAAAATTGCTAAATTGCTCAGAATATAAAACAGGGCTTCTCAGTTTGCCCTCTGGAATATTTTTACTTGCTATTTGAGTGATTTTTGCCATCTTAGCTACTCAGTCCTGTGTTCTTTTCTAAGCTTCTTGAGAAAAAGAACAATTTATGATCCTTCGGTTGATATAATTTAGATTTTCTAACTTTTACTCAGAAATGAACAACCCTTGTTTATTTCTTTGTTTGTAAACCCTTATTTACAGTTTTTTGCCATACGGTACTTAAAAACCACACTTTGAATGCATTTTCTATTTTTATGTGTATGTGTATAAACAACATCATATGTTACTATGAATATTTATCATTGAAACTGTTTTCTAGTTACGAGACTGATGTGAAGGGAAACTGTATCTCATATTTTGCTCAAGTCGGAATGGCAGACTTTACTGTCATCTCAGATCTGTTGTCATATAAAAAGGATGATTTACTGCAGAATGCCAAAAGTTGCCTGGTGAGTTTCAGTGGTCTACTGGAAATTCATTGATTAGTTTCTTTTCATACATACAGTTATATTCCAAAATATTATACATGTTAGGTTTTAAGAGATCAGAATATGATGTTCAGCATTTGAAGACAAAAGGGACTGAAAGGTGTCTTGGAAGTTTCATGTGAATTATGTTCAATATGTTCTAGAACATCTCAGGAACAAATCTTAGCGCAGCAAATGTGCAGGTGATAGGCAACATGGTCTGTATACTTGATGGGACCTACATCGTGAACTCTGATCCACTAATTCTGGAGAATCTGAAAAAGTGCAGAGACTTGACTCCAAACCAAGTGGCCGCTGTGGAAACTCTTCTGTTATCAGGATACACCCAGTATGGGTATGTAAGCCTTGGCTATCTGACTTACAAGACTGAACCACAAAAATATTTTTAATTTATTTCTAATAAGCGTTAGAAATAAATTACTTTTTGGAGTTTAACATTCAGTTGTTGCAATTTATGTGAAATTCCACTTCATCCAAAACTATTTTTATGAAGGTAATTATGAGATTTTCATAAAAAAACAGCCCATATGAAAATCAAGTATGCATTTTTTTTCCTTCAGTTATTTCAAACATATAAATGTTAAAACTCATATGTGCAAGCTGGTTCTTTGCTAACAGAATTCAATGTTACTGTTTCTTAGAAACTCTTCAACATGGAATGTACAGACCCTACAAAATCTTGGCATTCTACCATTGTATCTGTCAAGGAACATTTGGAGCAAGTTTACAGCTGTACGTTTCATTAAGATGCATATTTTTATATTTATGATGATAATTATACATTTTTGATACTCAAGAACTGTCCACCTCCTGTTTTTCCAAACAGGCAGATAAACAACAGTTTCTACAATCATTTCTGAAAGGACTGCGACGACAGAAAACAAGCAAACGGAATCTAAAAAATCTGTTCAGAGCTTGTAACAACAACTTCAGATCAAAACGGTCAGCAGGTGTGTACTGGGCTGTTAGATCGAAACGTCGTGGCAACTGCTGGAATGCTATTTAAGGACTTTAGTAAAAAATGCTATAGTTTTAATGCCATTTTTATGACAGATAAGACGAATATATTTTCACATCATGGTTTTTGATTTACTGTATGCCAATACTTTCTAATTGTCAGTTGCAAATAACTTTGCTGTCTTTGTCTTTGCCTTAGATTGCACACTGGGAGTAATCACTGAGGTCACAATAAACAGTCAGACGTTCCCTTTAGGATATGATGTGACACAATTCAATTATTGCTTACCCATTCAAGTTGTGGCAAACAATCTGGCTGTCCTTGCAAACGTAGTTGATGATGATAGTTTTCAGAGGGTAATTTTGGACAAATTAAATCAGGTACATTTTTAAATATTGTAGTGTATGAATGAGAAATGTGGATGCATAGATTTCACACAGATATGATAAGCGGATCCTTTAAATTGATTGTGTCCAAATGAGTGCGTAATTTTTGCTAAAGTCTTGATTATTAGACCGGCTAGAGTAGAGCTGTCGTTTGTTAAAATGCAAATGTAGTTTAAACGCGTGCCAATTTCCATCTCCTTTTTTGTGAGATTCAGTTTATCATATGAATATAGATTTATGTTTTTCTTATATTTATTCATTTATTTAAATTTCCTTCTCAGGCATACCCTTCAGGTCTTTCAGATGGACACGTTCAGCTGCTTGGGCCAATTTCTCGCATTGCTACGGTAGATGACATCAGCAAGTGGAATATCACTACCATTGACACTTTGTCTGCATTGATGTTGCCATATAATGGAGCATGGGGACAAAATGAGGTATATATGTTTTATTAAGCCTTAGATGTAAACTTTTTCATTGCCCTCCAAGCAGAGTACACCTAGATAAATTACAACCTGTAAGCTTAACATTTTTAATGTTAAACATATGTTGAATATGATGTGTTGCTACAAATAATATCTATAATCTAATTTTTCTTTATTGCCCTCTTATTTTATTTGTCAGAGTGTTGCCATCATTACAAAATACTTAAGCACTAATGGAAATTCCCTCGGCACTGCCGAACTTAACTCAATTGGAGGAGAGAACCTGTGCGCTCTTGATGTCGGTGTCGTTGGGACCATCAAGTCAACAAGCCTTAGGTGGGCACCATCACACGGACATCTGACCAGTGCTGTCCGATAGACAACTTTAGTAAACGTGAAAAAAAGCACTGCGCCAAGGTAATATATGGGCATGTTAAAAACGTTTGTGCTTGCTTTTGTCATGACAGAAATGCAGTTGCTTTGAACGTATCTAGTTGTTCCCTTCCGAAGAAAAAAGTGCTTTTCACTATAGCCACTGGAGCTTTCAAGACCCGAAGCGCTGTATCTCTGGCAACCTACCAAGAAGTACAGTGTTTCCTAGGTGAGTGTGTTAGTGAAATGCACTTGGCTGCGTTAACGTGTAAATTGTGGCGCTGTTCTCTAATTGAATGTCTTACACTTCTGTAGGTGGTGCGCCTTTGAACTTTGTCAAGAACTTGTCTAAATCAGGTGTTAGCATGGATATGCCTACTTTTATAGATCTAGACGAAAGTGTCATCTTGGTAAGCATCAACCTCAAACATACTGTTTGTGTGTGTGTGTGTGTGTGTGTGTGTGTGTGTGTGTGTGTGTGTGTGTGTGTGTGTGTGTGTGTGTGTGTGTTTTTTTTTTTTTACTGTGTAGCTTTGTTCATCTGTTTGCTAACTATGTTTGGAATCGTTCCAGAATCTTACAGTGACAGATGTGAAGGACCTCCTGGGTTTAAATACGGCTCAGTTGAAAACATATGAAAATGTGACTGTTGTAAAAAGATGGATCTCACTGCAATATCAGTCTGAACTCCAAGCTCTTGGTTTGGGTCTGATTGGAGGGCTGGCCGACCCCGTGTCCAACAATGCTACAACCACGGTAGCAATATCTAACAGTTCAGTTGGAACAGGGACAACAACCTCATCTGGTAAAGTGCTGCCTTCTTACTGCTTTGGAGTGTTCACTCACGTACAGCTTCACATTACACCCGCAGTAACACAGTCAAACCGCAACTCAAAAAAATCATAGAAATTACCACCGACAGAGTTAAGATAAACTTCCATTGATTTGTTGTTAAATAACCAGTGACCACAACAAAAACTGTAAAACATTATGATTTGAATTGCTTTGATTTGAGATAATGTTAACTTAGAAAGTGTATTTCCAAAATGTGAAAATTGCTTTTTTATATTTTTAGCCATTTCAGATTGTCAGTACTCTGATTTTATCATGTGACATTTCAAAGCATTATTGTTGTGTCTAAATGCATTATGGTGTTTTTGACTGTGTTGGTGGAATAACTTCTTGTACATCTTTTTTCAGGTTCTGGAAGAACAAACACAGATTCAGCTTACCTCAGTTTCTCTGTGTCCCTTGTCACAGCAGTTATTGCACTGTATATATTGCATTGAACTTTCTAAAAAATAAGTAGACAGAGTAAAATAAAATAGTGTAAGCTGTAAGAGGCACCACGAATATTACAATTTTAATCACTGCAGTTCAAAAGTTTAATCTGAATAGTTAACAAATCATCAGTTTGTTTTTAAAAGCATAATATGTTTTCTTTATACTAAAATGACTGTTACAGACAGAATATCAATGGGTCTAAATTAATCACTTATCTCTGCAATACACGACATTAATTTATTCATTTGAATTATAATTTTCACTTTGGAACATGTTAGTAACTATATGGTTTCTAGATTTTTATGTCGTATTGTTTGGATTTGTCTGCCATGTCTTAGCTATGGTGCTATAAATTAGGTAAAGCAAGTTTAAAAATGTACTCTGTACACACATCCCGTCGAAGAAGAAAAATCCTGATTTTCTTTGAATAAAGAGGGAAAAAATCAGTTGTCATATGAGAAGAGTACAGAAGAGTATTCTGATACTCAGAGTCGGAATTAATTTTATTTTGCAAATTTGTTGTAACGAATTGGTGTTCCACAAAGGGCATAAACTTTTTGTTTTGTGCTACCTTTCGAGTGTCTCCAGGTTTCCACTGATCCTGGACACGATAATCATTTGGAAAACTACTAAATGAATTAGTGAAAAATATTTAAAATCTTGTAAATGTATGTATTTCTGTCGTTTAACTAAAAAGACAGATACGTGGGTAAAAGATGAAAAAAAAAAAACAATTTTTTATTTTGTTAAAAAGAATATTTTCATCTTAAAGAAATTGCAAATATTAGTCTAGTATACAATACTTGTGGCATGTTATTAAGAAACATAGAAGTTATAATACGTACACGAGAAATGGAAAACAAAGGTAAACAACATATGAACGTGTGGTTAATTAGAAATACACCAATCGTAATAAGTTACAAAATGGAATAAGAAGTTCTGAAGATACCTCGTAATACCTTGATAAAATGTAATTTATTTTTAAACAATTATAGTCAGTTTCTTTTGGATACAAAATTTAACTAAGTTATCTGCCTTGTCCCCAAATATTATAAAAGACTTAAGTTGAAGCCTGACATATAACATGATAAGTGAATTTTTAGAGACACACATAATCGTTAGGGCGATGTTCCCTTAATGCTCACTTTCATGCCCCATCATATATCTGTTCTGTTATGTCAATTAAAGCCTAATCATCACAAATTTGCAAGTTTGTATGTGTTAAAAAAAACTAATATATTCAGTTCTGCTTTTTATAGAGATGAATGGTAAAATGTGTGGTTAGGGTATGTCAAAACATGGCCTCTTCCAAACCTGGGAAAAGCAGAAACTAGGGATACACTTTCCATTCCTGAAGCACTGAGCATGTAACCCTAATTACAACATCATTGCACTTAGCACCACACTTGATGGTCTTCTGGGCCAAACAACTGTTTGTTCTTTTTTCTTTATTAATTTCTTTGTTAAAAAAAAAAAAATCTTTATTATTTCTTTAAGTGCTTTGTAAATCCTTTGAGATTGTGTTCTGGTCCATATATACATATAAAGTGTTATTTTGATTAAATAAAGTTCCTATTCAGGCTGTCAGTCTAACATTTACACATTTTGTTTGTTTATTTCTGTATGTGGTGTTTGTGTGAAGGAGGAATTACTTGTCCAGGTTTAACGAATTACCAAACGACCTCTCTAGTGTTATTGTAACAATTTATTCTGTAGTCATGTAAGGATTTCCATCCATCCATTCTCCATACCACTTATCCAGTTCCGGGTTGTGGGAAGCCTGGAGCCCATCCCATGAAGCACAGGGTGCAAAGCAGGGGACACCCTGGGTGGAGCACAAGCCCACCACAGGGCGCGCGCGCACACACACACACACACACACACACACACACACTCACACAAACACAGACACACACACACACACACACACACACACACACACATACATTATTATATAGTACTAAATTGTGTTTTTATTGATAAATCCCAGTTTTAGCATTTAAGAATGAAGATTTTAATTATGATGGAGAAGTGATTCCATATGAAGGAATTTTGCAACCATTGTGGTTCACCCTGACCATTAGTTTTCTCATCTGCAGTAAAAGTGTTGCTTTTGAAATGGTTACAAACATTCAATTTATGGAAAGTGTCCTTACCTGACTGCAATGCACTGTGTACCAAAGGAGTGGGTTTGCTTTACTGCTTACTACTGTCTTACTTTCTGAACGTGTAACCGTGAGTGTAATCTACAAAATGTAAAATTATATACATTTTAAATTTGTGTACTATTTAATTGTGTATATGCCATTCACAACAGCCTAGGGAGAGAGAGAGAGAGAGGGTGACAAGAGGTTTATAAACGCATTGTGCACTAGATTTAAAAATAAACAAATAAATAAAAACACAATGACTAAATAAACACATCCACTGGATAAAAAAGTGAGGCCTGTCCAATCTGCCAGTCAGCGACTCTTTTTTTCCTTACTACAAATGAGTCGTCTACAAAAAAATCCTGTGGGAATGTCAGCAGGCTTATTTCTACCCACAGATAAAATGAAATGAGTAAGAAAGTGCAGCCTCTTTCTGTGCTGTGGTTTTACATGTCAGGACAAAAGTGAAAATGAGCTGGTCTTCACCAAGTCCTAAAATTAGATTTAAACTGAACTAGATCCTAAAAAGGTGACAAATAACACAAAACTAGTTCCACTGGTTCCAGTTTGTTGTTATTTATTAAACATTATTTTCACATGAATTGTGCAGGTACTTTCAGACAGGTTCTATACTAATAAAAGGTACCTGATTAGTTGATCACCCAGAACTACCACCACCTATATGAGAAAGTAGAAAGTGATATTTTTTTTGTATATTTTCTGTAATTTTTTTTTATAAAAAGCAAATATATATATAAATCATAATTCCAATTTTTTTCGTGTGCACTGTGACTATAGGACAGCACTTACTGTTGTTAGATTCTCTGATACTGCTTGACCTTGTTTGTGACATGCACGTGTACTATTATTCATTGTAAATCACTTTGGACAAAGGCATCTGCTAAATTAGTAAAATGCTTTACTTTAATATTTACCTAAATGTGCTAGCTTTGTATTCTTCCCTTCTGGTAGTCTATTTCAGAGAGAAAATTGCTTTTGACACTATTCCCACAGTCTGACTAAACTGCTATACAGGTCAATTGGATACTGAACAGTGTGTCAGTGTGACTGACTGTGAATCTTGGCTATTCCCCTAAGGACCTAACTGGGGAACCCGTTTGGATGAACCGTTGCTGAAAATGGATGGAAAATAGCCAGGGGAAAATCTCTACATATATCACATAGGAATTTGCATTACTGAATTTATAGTAATGAACTGTGTTAGTTAGATAAAGGTCTCAGTTTTGTCTTTTTTGCAGTTCAAGTGTGCCTCTTTAGGTGTAAACAATAGACATTGTCCAAAGTTTGAATAAAAAAGCATTGGTTTTTATACATTTTTGGAAATAGTTGATGTTTTATGAGAAATCATCAAGATGGAGAAGCTATGTGGGTACACACTTTACAATAATGAAATCAGTGTTCCACTGCATTTTTTAAAGATTATATTAACATTCCCTAATCGGACTTGGTGCTGTTCTGTAGCTGAAGAGGCAGCACATGTACCTTGTGACCCAGCCTCTCTAATGTTGCTACCGACATGCTGTGTCTTGACGTTGGGTTCCTCCTACCCTACAACAGTGGCACTGCTGATGGAGACATCTCACGTCATACATTTTAAGGTATAGACCTATTAAACACCTCTCTTTACTACTGTTTATCTTCCCATTAAAGCATGTGTAATTATGATACCTATATGTCATGGTATGTGCTGTAACTACAGTTCATTTAGTTTGACCCACATTATTCTTTTGTCATATTTATTTAATCATTTTTAACATCAAATATCAAATTTAATGTGCCTTTTTGAGTTTGAAAATGTGTTATGGCAACACATTAAAAAATTAAAAATAACAACCGAATATTGATAAGCATGCATTTTGTGTTCCTTGTTTTGTAGAAACATCCACTGTTTTGTGACAATGGCTAAAAACATACAGACATGCCTGTTTGTATTTTGTTAGACATGAAGTCAAAGGTCATCTGAAAAGAAATTACTATAATCACAGCCATGCCAGGTGCCAGTTTTTCACAACAGCCTTTTATGAAAAGAGGGCTTCGCCATTTCTTCAGTGGGTGAGTGGGGAATGCCTCTCAGCAGAGTATCCCCAGCAAAGCAAAGCTGGAATAAAGCAGGCCAACACAACTGTTCTTATTTTCACCACTTTTATTTTTTTACTAGGGGCTCCAAAGATGATATAGGACAAGCTGGGGGGAAAAATAGGAATCCTTTTATCTGATGGCTTGCTGGGTTTTTGGCAACCAGGTGTCCTTTATTTTTTCCCAATCTGCAAACTTTTGTATAAGAGCTAGAAATCACAAAGTTATTTCTCATCTGTCTGTTGCCTGACTGCGTTTGTTCTCCTATAACTGCTTTTCATTACACCATGAGATTAGAGGGGTAGCCATGTCTGGCTGGGAAGTCTCCTTGGTGTCTTTGTCTGTCCAAGAACCATCCTGTTCACAGCATGCTTGTGTATCTCATGGGTCTGGGCCTTACCAGACCACAAGGGGAACACGTCGTGCAATTGTGGGGTCTGTTTATACAAAACCACACGACTTCACAGATGGTGCTTCATCCTATTAACGTCTGTCTTCTGTTCCAGAAAAAAAAAACTACAGCCCCTGCATCGTCAAAATAAATATGTGATGGAAGTTCATCTTAGCACATGTGCTTTGCTTGATTAGCATTTGCTTGGTGCGAAAGTAGTCACAGACTAAATAAGAGGCCCCATTTGAGGATTTATTGCATCTTATGAAGGGGAGCAGAGAATCTTGTGTCTGTGTTGTCTGCAGACATTAGCATTAAAATAATTGGTGCATTAAAATCTCTTGAAGTTGTTGCAAAATGTAGAGGATTTAAGTATCAAGTCAAGCATTTTTACATTATTTAAGTCTCTCAGAAAGCAGGCAGGCAACTAAACTGCTAACTGCTAAAATCAACATAATGAGAACCTTCACTCTGATGGTTGTAGAAGTACCATTAAGAAAGAACTGAGGGCACTTCAATAGATGTGCATTTTCAGTAAGGGCTTTAGAGCTGTCTTTTAGGTGCACAGGTAGATGAGGTAAGTTTTCAGTAAGGGCTCTGGTACTGTCTTTTACCTGTACCTGTAACTCGTATTAATATATGTGGGGGTCATTGCTGACAAAGGGCTTCTTACTCTCTACAGCCATGTTTCCTAGTGTGCATCTTTTTGGAAGAATTCCAGTGTAACCACAGAAACTGTAGCAGATGTGTAGTCAAAGACATCACAACCATGCTGATATTCAGTTCAACGGCACAACCTTCGAGTGTAATATTGCTTTTACACAGCAATTCTACATACTCCATTTATTAGTTAACTGTAATAAGCAACAACATATCATGATTTGTTTCTTTATTACAGTTAGTGTAATTAACAATTATTACAACACTTGTGAAGCAGACTGATACTTGTTGTTAAACGTCCCAGTGGTATTATCATGAACTATCAGCATATTTGGACTGCCTCTTTTCCAATCAAATCAAACCAAATTCCTTGGTCAGAATTAACTGTTAATAACAAGATATTTATTTCCAGCTGTACCTCCATCATTAAGTCTGCTGGCGAGACTGTTGTGGTGGGCTGATAATGATGAGAAGAAGGAGATTAAATGCCTGGAGAACTGGTGTGAAGAGAAGAACCATCTCTTGAACATCAGAAAGACAAAAGACATGACAGTGGACTTCAGCACAAGACAAGAGAGGAGCAACCAGCCACTTATTATAAACAGGACCTCAGTGGAGAAAGTGGACAGCTTCTGGTACCTTAGTGTTCACATCACAAAGGACCTGTCATGGTCCTGTCACCTCAACACCATGGTAAAGAAGACCCATCCGCCATCCTAAGGTGCTTAGGACCTTCTTCACCTGCACCATAAAGACCATCCTGATGGGAAAAATCACAGCCTGGTTTGGGAACAGCACATTACATCACAGATGGACTACAAAGAGTGGTGCGATCAGCTGAGCAAATCATCAGCACTAAGCTCCCTGAACAACGCCACTCCATCTACAGTATGGAACAGGGCCAGGAAGACCTCAGCCATCTGAACAATGGACTATCCAATCTGATATGGTTAGGGAAGTGCTTCAGCTCCCTAAAAACCAACACAGAGAGAATAAGGAGGAACCTCTTCTCACAGGTCATTCAGGACCTCAACCACAACACCAAAACCCACTTGCCTGCACAACACACACACACACACACACACACACACACACACACCATACATTCTTGCTAACACTAGAATCATGGTTCAGCATATCTCATGCATGTTTGCACATCTCAGCTTTTCACATATCAGGTCTGCACATTTCATTTGTCCTATTTATTACCTTGCCATGGACAGTCACATTGCTGCTGACACATACCCGTCTCTTCATCTTGGTTTCAGATGCTGCATATTATATTTTCACTATGACATATTTTTCTAATTTTACTTTTACATTTTTTTTCTTTTACTTTTAAAACTTTTTGTAAATTTTGCCCCCGTTATTTAAATCTCACATTCTTATTTTCATGTTTTTTATGTTCTTAGCTGGTGGGTTTCAAACCGAGGTCATTGCACACCAGAGAGACGGGTTAGCCCGCTGAGCTAAGGACCAATAATAATTTTTTTTTTGAAACACAATTAAATTCTTCACTGTGTGGTGTAATTCTTCTGTAGGTTACAGACAAAAGTAAGCATTTCACTGCATGTCATACTGTGTATGGTTATGCACGTGACAAAGGAAATTTGAAATTGAGCTGTCCCTGTGCTAATCTGGGCATAGTCATTTACATCGATGTTTTGAATGTTTTATCTTTTTCATCACTAATTGGTTTTGTGTGTGTCAGGGAGCAACAGTAGACAGGATAGACGAGTTGCAGATTTTACTGGGTTTCTCTGCGGTCACACTGGGATTCCTCTCTGTTCGTGGGGTAAGGCAAAGACATCCCTCACATGGTGGTGTGCAGAAGAAATGATGGTTAATAATGCAGCTGACCAGTTGCCCATGGCAGGCCTCGTGCGATGTGTGCACTACCGCGTGTTTTTTGCATGCACAGTCTCCAACCACACCATCTCGTATCTGACAGCGGACGTGTGACCCTTCACTTACTGTACGGGTCAGTGGCAGGCTCCTGGCTGCCGTCTCCGTGTCTTTCATTAACAAGACAAAGCAGGGCCACTCTTAGTGTAGGAAACAAGCTTCAGCACATTATGTTTTATTGATTCAGTGCTGGCTCAGCAAAAGCCTGCTTCACAATCACAGTAAATCAGCCTGTTAGCATCTGTTATAATTAATTGGAGCTGTTCGCAGCCAATTAATATAATGCATCCTCTGAGGATGCCATTATCTGAGATTGCCTTTGCAAAGTACATTTGAACAGTGAATATTTCACTGTCGGCTAAGTTTGCCACATACCTACGAAACAAAGTCTTTATATAAACCTTTACTCAGGTTTACTGTTTTCATGTTCTGTTTGTATTATGAATCTGTGTGACTACTTTTTAACTGAAACATATATATTTGTATTTTATTTATTGGTATACCTAGTACTGTATTTGAGGACTTGTACACTTTCTTGCTGCTTTTTGCAGTTATTGTCGGACATGATTTTTGCTCTTCTTGTTTCAGCAGCAGATGGTGGAAAAGTAGAATTTGCTGGTATTGGCAAGTATGGCAAGTTTGGTGTTGCCAAACCAAATATAATAAAGCAGGGACAGTTTAAGGGGTATACAGGCTTTGGCTGTGGTAGCTTGTTTATTAAGACTATTTGTTACCAATGAACAGATTATATTAAGGTTCTGCTTTCTTATAATTCCATTCCACATAACACTATATTGTTCAACTGGTAAGTTAACACTTTAAAACAGCCCTATGCATGGCTCAGTTTTATGGCTACATAGCCAGTGATTGATTTTATGACTGCTACCATTTTACCATCAGTTGCGTTTTTCTATTTAGTATTGTTATGCGTAACAGTGTGGGGAGCGAGGCAAGAGGTAAGGTGGAGGAAAGAGGTAAGGGAGGTTTATTACAGGTACAAAGCAAAGTAGCAACAGAGTTACAACAGGGAGCTTGATAAGGTTAACACAGGGCATGGAGTCACAATAACTGGTGAGGGACTTAAAGAAGTGATGGGTACATATAGGGACCAAAAGGAAATGGGCACCAGATGAGAACAATAATGAGATTAACCAAACCAGCATGAGGAATGCAAGAAGAAAAGAAAGAAAGGATGACATATAGTGGACAAAAACAGGAGGGATGGGTGCAGGACATGACAATACCTCACACACACACACACACACACACACACACACCCACACCCAGGACAACCCTGAGGAAAGGGGGAGCAGAAAACAAAGAAACAAAGGTCAACAAAAACAAGGAAAGCCAGGGGACAGAGCAGGACCAAAAGACAGAACCACAAAAAAGGCATCAAACAAGGAAGAAAAAATCCGGAGCTGGCCAATGGCAAAACGATGGACAGCACCAAGGAACCAGGATCCAGCAGACAAGGAACAGTAAGGAGGAGCAGGCAGGGACACCAGGGAGGACCGGGCATGGCCAGCAGAGCAGGGGCAGCACCTGGAAACAAACAGTGAGAACCACAGGAGAAGAGACCAGGTGGCAGGGCAGGCAGACAGCATAGGCCTGCAGGTGGACGGGCAGGCTGCAGGACAGGCTGGACCAGAGACCACCCTGGAGTGAGTCCTGAGGTCAACCAAGGGTGAGCCAAAAGGCAGAACAGGGCGAAGGAGCTGCAGGCAGAAGTGGTAGAGGGGAGAGCAGGGATGTCCATATTTATTAATGCAAGCCATGTGGGTATGTGTTCCAGATAACACATTTGTAATCTGGAATATGTTGGAAGTACACTTGTGATCCAGACACCAGGAAGGGCTGTCCCAGAAGACAGGACGTTAGCAGGTGAGCACTTCCACTGCACAGGTGAGCACCAAGGGTAATGTATGATTTCCATACTTTACAGATAAGGCCAAGTCCATGGTCAACAGTATTTTTTATAGCAGATTTATACAGTTATTTCTCCACAAGCAACATAATGACTATATCCTACTGTCCTGTATCTTATCTCCTACAGAACAAAGTGTAGGTTCCTCTGTTGTGTACTTTACCTGAAGTTTCACCTCCACATGTTCCAGACCTTCTGGTAAAGTGCCAACAAATACACCTCAAGGTAAGCTTGCTGAACAGGGCACATGTAACACACAATTTAATATTTAGTTCAAATTTTTATTTAGTTTCAATTGTATTAGATCGAAATAAGTAAATTATTTACTCTGTATTTTTTGACAGTATGATTTGTCATTAACCACAGCTGTTATGAAAGAATATTTTGTAACAGATAAGTAATGCATGGTCATATTTGGTAGAACTTTTTAATGTCTCCATGTCTGTGAGAACCATTGGCTATTGCATATTTATAGTATGTTACACATTGTTAACTTGCAATTTTGTGTAATGATACCATAATACTGTAGAAGTATTTCATATTTACATTTTATTTTCCCATCTTAATTTGTATCTGTACTTAAATTCCTATTTGTGTAGAAGTGAAAGATTTGAAAGAATATTCTTGACATAATTTTATAGATAAAGTTGCTGATTTCAGGGATATTGGAACTGAAACTTAAACTACACTGGAACATTTGACAATGAAAAATTAAACTATAATTTAAGACATACAAAATTTGCAGAACAAAACTACCTTGTCGTAATATTCAAATTATTTGATGCACTTGTACGAAAGGAAACCGAAGGCATGTGTCTGGTAAGTGTCGTGCCTGTTTTTACCAGCAGATGGAACTCTCAGCATGTATCTTAGTTTGTATAGTTTGTATAGTTGATTAAGAAAAAGGACTTTTGCCTTACCTGAAAAATTTATTTTATTGCGTTTCAGTATGAATCAAATCTAAAACTGGAGTAAAATGGCCAGTGTGTCCAGTGAATATTTATTAATGTGAGCCAGGTGGGTATGTATTCCAGATAACACATTTGTTATTGTTCCAAAAACTGGGACAGTCCTGGCAACATCAGGACTTTAATAGCCTATGAAAAAATGGGGGGGAAAGCTTTCATTGAAACTATACATTCTAACCTCATTAATTATTACTCTTTGTATGAATTAATACCAAGTTATTTATTTTGTTGTTCTGTTACAGTTATGCACTCAGACCAATATAATCAAGAGATCCAGTCAGAACATCAGAAGAGAGCCTTGGAGAGTTACTGTGGTAACTGCAATTTTTTTTTTTTTTTTTTTTTTGTGCGAAATTGTTAGAGACTCGCAGTAGTATTAGCAGACAATACAAAAAACACATATAAAAGAGAAGTCCAAGTCACCTTGAAAGAGTATCTGTCAAGTGAGCTCAGGTTTAACAGATACATCCAATTACAAAATCTCAAGGATCTTATAGAGAATAAATAACAGCTTTCATGCAGGCTCTGAGTGTATTCAGCAGCTACGGAGTGTCTGCTGAAGGAACACTAAAGTAGCACAAAACATGTTTGCTCCTGCTCTGGGCTTTGGCACTCTTAGCTGAGCTACGGCCCGAGGTCTGCAAAGTCACACGTCCCTGGAGAGCAGCTGAAGGAGGCAGTTTGACAGCTCGTTTGCTTTCTGATTGACAGATGACTCGTTGAACGACTGCCTGGAGAGGCGGCTGGAACGAGGCAAAACAACCTCTTCAAACCACTTTTCTTTGTTAAGCTTTAAAAGTAGGAGGAGAACCACACTGAGAACATAAGAAAAAATATTATAACACTGAATATTTGAATATGATAGATAACCTATTTGCTGTCAAGATGGGCTAATTCAAGTCATATTAGAAACAGTGTAAAAAAAATACATTTTTGTTTGTTTATAGAATTTTGTGGAGAGATATTTTTTATAGATTCCATAAGCTTATGTGATAATCACAGGTATGTGTTTCAGCAATCCCTATGATAGAATTAGCACAACACAACACAGCTGGCAATGTGAGTTTATCACCCAGGGTGTTTAAGTTAAAAATTCTTCATTTTGCTGTGTTGTATTTGCAGTTTGCCCCCAAATGACCTGCCTAATACTTCCAAAGCAATCAAACTTCTTGACACAAATGACACAGTAATCACTGTTCCCTGAGCAGCGGGTGAATGCGTAAAATAACATTCTTGTTAAGTATTCTCCCTAGACAGGAAAATAGTTGTTCTTCTGAAGTAGGACATTCAGTTTTGGCTAAAGGAAACTGCATTCAAGTTCTGTAACTGGGGAAACAGGCTACATCTTGACATTCCATTAACATGTCAAAGATTTCTGATGGTCCGCATGACTAATGTTACCATTCGCCTTGACGACATTCACCAGACAGCGGTAAAGTTACACGTTTCTCTCAGCAAAAAGGAGTTTTCGATTAGATTTTCAGACGTGATTGTAGGTTCAGTCAATAACAGTTTTTAGCATTACCCAACACAGTGTACGGTTTAAGACATCTCAGCTCCCGTTAAGGGAAACTGAGGCTCCCATATGACATCGTTTATCTCCACCTCTCCATTTCCAGTAAGAAATGCCTCTTTGAGATCCACACCTTCTCCAGGTGACAAGCCTTCTTAGTCTCCTCATGTCTTCTCCACTAAGACAGCCTTCAATTACACACTCTTATCAGTCAGTGGAGCATCTCAATTTGTTGGGTGTCAGATTTATGATATGCCTTATGTCAGTTTTATTAACTCATAAACTAATTCCACCCTCCAGTTTATTCCTGTAAAAGCAACTATCAGTAAGACTTTGATTTACTTCTACACATTAACGGCATGAAATGGGAACCATGACCCTTAAGAAAGTAAAAGGGGAAATATTTGCTAAAACGATGGTTCCATGTTGCCTAATAATGTGTTCCTCATTTGAGGTATCTTATTCAATTGTCTAATATTCAAAGATTATAAAGCCAAGTGGGAAATTATGCATTACATGAAAACAATAGCTGTTGACATTGAGGGAGCTATGTATCAGTTACGTAATGCATAAACCACATGATCTATCATCCAGTGAAAAATGCCTTCATTTAAACTTCTCATTTTAAATAACCCATAAAATTAATATTTAATCCTACATTGGAATGGCATGCTATGGAGTTATAGCACAGTGTATGTCAAATCATTCAGTGGTTACAAATTGGTTGACCAACTATGTTAAAAGAATTGTATTTGCTTGCATTGTACATGGCAGGGGTCTCCTGTGAAAACCTCTGTTAATGAGGGTGTGTGTGTTTGCACAAGTATAGTCATCAAACGTCTTTTCACAAAGAAACAACACCTGCATGGGTGTCAGCAGCTGATATAAAAATATCACACAGTCAGGCGTGTGTTTAAGGTTTCGTAAGTCTAATGACATCTTATAAATCATTTTAAGTGCCGTCTAATTGGAAAGCCGAGACTGGCGTCAGCCTGTCGTTTGTGTCCTTCACGCCTTTTCACTTTACAGCCAGGGTCCACCTCCTGTCTCCTGGGCTTTAACTCGGGGCTGGAACAGCTGGAGTTCCTCTGGATGGAGGTGCCGGAGGGGGGTGCGTTCTCATGGACAAATCCATGGTGCGCCGCATCTTTGTCACATGGTTCCACATAAAAAGAGGATAGTTGAGTGACATGTCTGTGAGGGTCTAATCTTAAATCAGGATGAAATCATAAATAACAGGGAAGAAAACTTCACTTGGAACTGGAAGAAGGGCAGGAAATACATAAAATCAAGGGGGGGGATATAGACACAATTTTTAAATAAAAAATATAACTGGTAATGGACAAAAGCTGGTACTCTGGAGCTTGTTTAAAGTCAACTTTTAGTATTGCAAATTTATGTCAAATTTATTTATATGCATTTATATATTTGTATTTTTTTTTGTATTTATAGTTGCATTTAAATTTATTAGTATAGAACTTCTAGCTCCTTAAAGTAAATTATTAGAATATCAGACAGTGCATGAGTAAGGTGAAAGGTAAAGCTACACTTAACTACACAACTTTTCAAATAATATTCTCCATTGCTGTGAAATAATAATTCAATATAATCTGAAACAAACTATTGTAAGGAACATATTTCATAATAGTTAAAATTTTTGAATGTGTTTATCCAAAATCAGTATTTTTTCAGCAGAGTGGGGGGTACTACTGCAGTGTCTGGGGTTGGAACATTCATTAAGCATGACAGTTAGTCCGTCAGGTGACGACAGCTGCTCCTGAGTGTTGTGTGGCTTGAAATAAAAGAAAGGTGGGATAAAAGTTAGGCTGACATTTATTCTTGTAAAGACATTCCTTATCTCTACTTGGTTAAGATTGTCTCAGGAAAACATTATATCTTGTAATAAAATGTACAAAAAACGTTAACTGTCCCCATCATTGTGAGTCAGTGTTGTTCTGTACATCTATTGCAAAAGTGTTAGACTCTAAGCCATGATTATACTGTACAGGTATGCATATGTTGTAAATAATGAGTACTAAAGGAAAAATATAAGGAATCATTACTAGTCAGTACTGGTGATTTTACGAACATTGAGGGATTATTGCTAGCCCCAATGAATAAAGTCAAACTGACACACAATACTTAACTTTGCTTAATGTTGTTGTGATGGTGTCAGAGCTTCCCAAAGGTCAAAACCCTTGTGTCATGCATTAGAGCCTTTTTCAAAAGCAATGCTCATCCACTTGGACTTACATGTGATACTTCTTTCTACAAAAGTGTAAATCTTTAATATGTACTGTAGTCTTAAACATTTCAGTGATTCAGATCAACTGACAGCATTATATTGTGTCAAAAGGTTCTTTGAATCAGCAGTAGTAGAAGAAACACATTACTTTAAAAAGCTGAAAACTCACTGTCAAGACAGAAAACAAGACCGTTTTGAGTATGATTTCACCTACTAATGGCAGGGCTGGATCCCGAGGTATTATACTTATAAAACAGCAACACTTTGACTTCCCCCTACCCCAAGGTCCACTGTGCCTGCGTCACTCTAAATATGACTATTGTCACAGCTGTGAAAAATAATTATCTGCACTTAAATGTTTGTTCACACTAGATACCCTTACCAGAAAAATAATAACCATTTTTCATCTGCATAGCAGTAAATAGTCTCCTAAGGTCTCATAATCTTTAAGCATTTTATTTAAAAGCTTAATATGTCATGCTGAAACAATATAATTCTGACTGTAACATGTACACAAGGACCAACTAATATTAAAAACCATTCAAATCTTTAAAATGTTGTAGGCAGAGTATGTCATTATTATATGCGTATGCCGCGAAGTAAAAACCCTTACAAATCTGCACAGAATGGCGCCTGTTACACTGGTGCAGTGACTTGGACAAATACTGGCTGCTACTAAGCAGTTGGGCTGAGATTGCTGTGGGTTTTGGGGGGAGGACTAAGTAGTGGACTAAGAACCGCTATGATAGAAATCCCCCAGTTATCAGGACAAGAGTCTGACTAGTCCCCCAAGTGAGGGAATTGGGTATTTAGGTCAGCAGACTAATCCTTTGGCTGGCAATTCTGCGTAGGCTATGAGGTCCTGAGTGCAAATCCAGGCAGAGTTGTCCTTATTACACCCATGAAACACATAGCTTTGTTTTTCTCACTGAAGTTAAATAAAGCATGGACCTTCATATATGCATACCATAAAAAATGTGCATTAGATGCACGTCGCTTAGATCAGCTGACCAGCTGCTCCTGGACGTGCCGAGGACACTCAGGGCAGATAGGGCATTTGCTGTTGCAGGCCCTAACTTGTGGAATCCATTGCCTTTGCAAGTTAGACAGGCCTCTTCACTGTCTATTTTAAAATCAAAGCTGAAAACCCACTTGTTCTCTCTGGCTTTTGACCCAGTACAAGTTTGGTGATTGTATTAATTTTGAATTAGTTTAGTCCTTTAAATTCTTTTATATCTTTTATTATTTATTTATATTTATTTTAGGCATTGTTATTTTAATTGCTAGGCACTTTGGTCAATCTTTGCTGTTTTTTTAAAGTGCCTTGTAAATAAAATTGGCTTGGCTTGGTTTGGCTGAAATCCTATGTACAAGGCCAGATACACTGTTTAAAAAGCAAAAGTCCAACAAATAAACAGCTCTGAAGATATGAGGTAACCATGCTACTGAACCACCACAACAATTCAAAAAAATTATTTTCTGACAAATTTGTCATTAATTCTATATATAACTCCAATACTGAAGCTTCTACAAGATGTAATCACATTTTAAATATGCTATTTATGAATACGTCATTTTACTTCTAAATCAGGATTGTGGGGCACCTGGAGCCTATCCTGGGAAAGACAAGCACAAGACAGGGTTCACCCCACATGAGGCATGTACATTTAAATGTTGTTTTTATATATATGTTATTTATAATGGGAAGCATTCTGCCACAAGGACACAATGACAGCACTTCCTGTTGGCAGACAGCACACAGCCCACTCTGCACGATGTCTGCACTGGCTATAGTGAAGCGGTAGCCATGTAGAGGCTTAGTTTACTGATTCTGATTTTGGGTCAAAATAAAAAGACATAACTCACTTTGACTGAGGTTTATTTGTGGGGCACAGATGGCAGGAGCTTCAGTCACAAAAATTGCTCAACTGGTTCATGTTTCAATAGGAACAGTCGCTGAAGTAACACCTGCATTTAGATCTCTAGGAAAGACATCAGTAAACAGGGTCGCACATTGCGGTCGACGGCGCCCATCTGATGACTGTAATTATTGCACATTTGTGTGATATGTAAGGAAAAACATTAGAGCAATTCTTCCTGAGGTGACTGAGAAAGTCAGTGTAGGACGTGAACGGACAGTGTCAGCCCACTACTTTATATTGGATTTTCCTTTAATTTGTGTCCTGTCTGTAAGCCTCACATTCTGGAAAAATTGAAACCCAGATAAGTGACTCAATTCTGAACTATAGTGTTTGGCTGAAAGGTCTAGTGCTTCCAGTGTTGTTTTCTTCATGATTCTGCTCTTTAATCTGTGACGATATATAAGCGACAGATAAGCGACGGCTGGGAATTAAGTGCTGACACAGTTAGTCCTCTTTCCACAAACAGTTTGAACATCCATAGTTTTCTTTTTTTTTCGGTATTGGACTGGCGGGCCAAAACAAATGCAAAGACCCTTGCATATTGTCGATGAAGATTCCCGGTCATCTAGGTGGACCTGTCTGGAAGTTGAATCATGTCAACTGGACTTCTTTCTTCTAGTTAGGAACATTTCGCTGCTAATCCAAGTAGTAGTCGGAAAGGTCAGAGAGGCACCAAAGAAGAGTGCTGACAGAAAAAGACACCAAAGAAGAGTGCTGGTGGGTTGGCGCCCCGCCCTGGGTGTCCCCTGCCCTGCGCCCTATGTGCTCTGGGATGGGCTCCAGGCTTCTCCGCGACCCTCACCAGGAATAAGCGGTTAAGATAATGAATGAATGAATGAATGTAATAAGCATGAGTCAATAGTTCAGAATTCAGACTGTAGAGATGTTATAAAACCTATGAAATCCTTTTAATAGTATTACCTTGAAAATAAAGTATAGTGCCTTGAGGTAATTCTGTTGTGAAAGGCACTATATAAAAATAAATTGAACTGAACTACAATACAGCAGCTCACTGCACAAATACTTTACATATAAATATTTCAGCCACTTTTTATGTCTTTTGCTATCATCACTAAGCAGATGGAGGGTTGTTCTGAGTATGAGGTGGTTGTATTCTGCCAATTAGTCTGTCAACACAATGGCTAATTTCCAGCTCCATGCTAATTCCCACTCCTTTAATGAAGCCAGGCAGGTCCCCAGGAATTAAGGATTCTGTTAAAAACAGGAATGTCAGAAAGGTTGGATTTCTCAGGTTTAGTTACAAATTTTGTTTATATTGTATTAGTATTTCTTTTAATTTAGTTATTGCATGTTAATCATGAAAGGCTAGGACACAGTCATTCTTGCTGTTTTTTAATAAACTGAACAATTTTGGCTTAGTAACTTATTTTATCTCAAAATATGTTATAAAAAAATTATTCATCTCAACAAATAGCCACAACATCTATATACAAACCAATATATAGTGCAATTTTATTGTGCAGATGCAATTCCATGCAATTCCAGGCTTTTTTGAATTTTTGTTTCAGTGTGAAATTGAGCTTCCAAATACAAACACAATCAATACTCTATGAAATCACGGGACATCAGAACTATTTCAGTACTTTTAAAATATATTTCAATGACCAAACACAATTCATTCAGCATCTTCACAAAGTTCATAGACACTGGCATACACATTCATTTTGCAAAGATATTTACCAGCTGAAAATGTGACTTAGTTTTCTCTTCTGTTTAATAACGCAAATGACAGTATTACCAGCTGACCATGCCACAGCCTTTTTGTTTTCGACATTTTTCAAACTGTTGATGTCAGTGTTTAAAAGACAGTCACGTCATGGGTACACAGCCAGCTGTCATGGTTTTGGCGAGAGTCTCGATGCTTTGTGAGAGTGTGAGAAAGGAAAGTGTGAGCCTCGAGCAGAAAGCGTGAGATTTGCCAACCCCGTGCTGCTGGTTCCACACGAACAGGGTTTTGGTGCCGGTTGGGAACTGATTTTGTGGCATGGGCACCAGTTACACACACACACACACACACACACACACACACACATTCCCAGTTATCAAATGAAAATGTATCATTTGTCCTCTTTGTTTTTTGGTGCTAAGTTTGCACTGTTTACCAATGTCTTTTGCTTATGTTCCCTACACCAAAAAATAAACATGAAATGTATAGATTCTAGATAAAGAGACACATTTTGGTCATAAACACAATTACAACCAACAAATCATGTCCTCTCATTCCCCATTTCCCTCCGAAATCACACCAGCTGGTTCTCATCAGATTCCAGGTCTCTTAAGCTCTATTAAGGCCGTCATTACCCAAGCACTTTCTGCACAGGGCTGAAAGCAATTAAACTTCATCAGTGTGTAAAAGCCAGCCTCCTTGTCTCTACTATACTTTGTGAATGAGTGCATAAGTTTAACCACTCTGGTTTCCTCTCATAATCCAAAGACATGCAGGGCAAGTGAATGGGGTTATTCTCAAATACCGTTTTTTGGGTGGGTGGGTGTGCGTGCACGGGCCTGCATACCCTGCAATGTGTTGGCATGCTGTCCTGGACAAGCTCTTTGGAGATTGATGCTAAAAAGGAATGTGAATGAATAAATGCTTATAAACATTGTACCATTTACACACGCAAAAGTGTCTCTATTATGACCACTACAAATGTAACGCATGGGAACATCCTACTTTAATATTCTTTCAGAACATTTCTTGGGTTAAAAAAAAAACATTAATAGCTGTAGCAACATTTTAGTGACTACAGAGAGAATATGCTCCTTTTTGCAATACATTTAATGGAAGAAAATACAAAAAGGGAAATGTACAGACAAATATAACTGTAAGGTTGGAAAGAGCAGCAAACGAATTTCACTAGATGAGAGCAGCCATTAGCCTAGTTGATTACAGGTCTGGACGGAGAATGCATGATGAATTGCACCCAAAGAGAATTAAAGTCTTTCAAGACAACAGGCTCCCGTGCTGAAAATGAAACCGTGTGCGGGTCACACTCTCCTGGGACAGACACTGGGCTGCACGGCAGCCCTCTGGCCTGGCCTTCTTGTGATGAACTGTCAGCTGGACTCACACAGAGGCCACGAGGGCCACCATGCCACAGTCCATGAACATTTCAGCCTCCACCTGATGGTGGGTAAAAGTACAAGGAGTATAATAAAAGTGTATCCCTCTGGCAGCCATTTACATAAGAGGTGGACTGCATTTAAAAGGGGAATATTTGACAGAAGAAAATTGCACCCTTCATGAAAGAGCTCTTACATTCAGCTTTAGTTTTTTTGTGTTTTTTTTTTTTTGGTCAAAAAAAAATTCTAATTGTACCCCAATAAATTGCAGAGGCCGTAAAGCAGATTACATCTCATTGGAGGAGTCAGTTTAGAGCTTTTATGTAATTGAAACAGGAAAAAGAGTGGCTTTTAAAAATGTTTCCATTAAATTTAAGACATAATTGAATCTTGCATTATCCATTGCTTTCTGTAAATGGGAAACATTTAGTGTATAATGGGTTTTTGTAAGCCATAAGATGCAGGCCAAAACCAGAAATGGACTCTTTTATTTGTGCTTTATGTAGCCTTTCAGTCACTTCAGAGCTGCTGTTGACACTAGCAGCATATTCACTTGTGCCAGCAACCTGCCGCTCTGCACTGCACACTAAAATGCATTTGGCATACCAAATATCCGTTAAATTATTCCTTTTAAATGAATGCAAAAACAAACCGCCTGAGATGCTGCTTTAAAGAATGGCCTCTCGGTCTGTATACGTGCAAATTCCTATTCTGCTGAAAGCGACTTTCTCAGCATTTGTTTATTTTTACAAAGGTGTCTTTTTAACTGTAGTTTGATGTGTGAATACACCACACTTTTAGTCAACCAAGGCTCTGTGTTATTCCACTGGTGTCATGAGTGATAAGCTGCCCCTGCTTCTATGTTTTATATATCAAAATGTGAATAGTGCGCTGTTAATGCATAGATGAGTGGTGTTTGCAAACACTAATGATGCTTGGTACCCATGCTGTGCTGTTCACATAAGGAGCATCACAACCTGCAGCAATATTTTGTTTCTGAGACTATATACTTAATTAATTTAAATGTGAAATAAAGAAATGACCTTGATAAAGGGACCAAGAAATCTAAGCTGCTCAGCAACATAAGCAACAACACAGGGAGCACCCTGGGTCAGGTGCCAGCCTAGCACAGAGGGCATTCACCCACATGCCCAGAAGACTACTCATACCAGTTTTGTTCCCAGTTCACCTGACTGGAAACTGTGGGGCAAAAAAGTAAACACAACACCTTGAGCAATCCCAAGCAAGCATGGGCAGAAATGTCTCTCACACACACACACACACACACACACACACACACACACACACACACACACACACACACACACACACAC
>JABJVR010043999.1:0-20849 GCA_025773905.1 Chitala chitala
GGGAGGGTGGGGGGGAGAGAACACAAGATCATGTCATATCAATATCAATACATTTATAATAACATATTGAACTCACAATCAGAGGTGTCAATCAGCCAATGGTGTTTAGAAAAACTGTCAGTGCCTGAGACAAGAAAGACAAGAAAAAAGTCAGATGGGTATAACAATAGTCAGTGCCTATTTATTATTATTTTGGTACATAGATTTAGCAAAGCTATATAAACATTTTTTAGGTACTACGCTAAAAATATATAGAACTGGTAAAATCAAATACCCGGTAAAATGACTAATCTGCAATGTTAAACACCAGCTAAGTATCTCACTATAACTGTGAAATGGCTTTGGGGAAATGTTATTCGTAACAGGTGGACTACATCCTTAACTTGTTATCTTCACACTTACCAACGTGCTGCTTCCGCTCATCCTCTTCTTGTTCTCTTATTTTTCACTTTTTGCCACCCTGACAGGTAAGTTCGCTTCAGTTTTGTCAAGAGTTATAATTTTCGCTTCATTATTATTAATTAAACTCTCATGTGGACGGTGGAGCCCTCTTTAGGGGTCTCACTCAATAAATAGCATGTATAGCCCATACGTGGTTGCACAGAAAGGACACGTCGCGGGAGCCTCCTCAGCGGAGCCCCACTGAATTTGCCAAGCGGCTCTAGCAGTGCGGCTCAGTTGAGGGGGTTTCCGCGATGCTTTAACGTTGTCGTTGCTGGGAGATAAAAAAAAAACGCTGTCGCCCGTCAAATATTGGCGTCCCAGGCAATTACTTGCCTCGCCTGTCCGGTTGCCGCGCCTCTGGTGACTATGCAAAGCACAAAAATTTTCGTTTAAGTGCGTCATGGTAGTAAAGAGGTCTGTAATACGAAACTGCAGCATAGCTGCAAAAATACATCCCTATATTATATTCCTTCATTTCAATAAATAATAAAAAAAATACATTCATACATTACACTGCTTCAATTCACAAAACTTAAAAATCAAGCGCAACACCCACATTGGAGCCGTTTAATCTAAAAAGGAAAGGGCTGTGAATGTATTCACCAACACATCGTGCACCATAAGAAGTTAATCTATAACCAATGCAAGTGAAATAAGACCGTAATACTGATGTTATATATAGTGGCATAACTTTTTTTCACTTATAATATTATGGAAGTATTTTTTCAAATTAAGACTTAATTGCGCAGGTGTGATTTATGATTGACATCAGCATGAATATATGTTAAAAGTTGTCTCGCTTGGAAAAGAAAGCAGATGAAGCAGGTTGCAATATATGGCACATCTAACAATGCAAAAAAAAAAAGTTTTCAATCGCATTCTTTCCACGAAATTATTATAGGATGTTTTGAAACGCCCGATGCCGACACTCACCGCCTATCCATCCCGCTATAAAATCATCAATATGAAAACTATTCATTTCTCGGAATAAGTCCAAAAGTTCTTCGAGAAAACCCCCAAAAACAAAAGTGCTGGCGTGTCGGACAGTGAATTCCACCCACACAACACGGAAATTCAGCAAGAATGAAAGTCGCCTGTCAAAAATCTCTTCTCAGGTGGACTGAGTCAAGCGAATTGTGTGCTTTGCAAAACTGATTTACAACTTAGCACAGAAGCGCAGAAGGCGTTGACATACAGCAGAAAAGACACCCCCACGAAGAAAAGTGGGCAAAGCGGGGGCTGCTCCTTTCTGGACCAATAGCGCGTCCCTAAACCGCAGGGACACCCTCAGCACTTATATACACCAGTAGATACTGTATTTATAGTACACCACCAGTAATGCACCAGTAATGCATTTGTTCAACGCCGGGATTTAATTCCAACTTATTTTTTTAAGGTCCTTCCGTTTTTGTAATAATAACAAGGAGCCTCACAAAAATTGCATCAACTTCTTATTATCGTACTGACAATCATACATGCTGCTTGTTACCCTTGTTATTAATAAATTCAGACTCCTAAAAATACTAATTAAGTGTTTGGAATTCTGCAAACTTTTATTTCAAAAAGGATGCACAACATTGGCGTTATAGAAGAGCAATTACGTTTATTTCCAGGTATCAACAGAAAACAATACAATGGATTTTTTAAAACTTGTGGTGGAAAACTTAAAAACGTCATTAATTATGTAAAAAATTGCAGAGTCTTCTGCCTTCATCAACATTTTCAACACTTCGACGTTTAGAAGAAAAGATTAGAAGAATGGCACAAGACTGCAAACATGCTCATGTAACCGAGATCTTGATGGAAAAGTACAGGAGATGCACCTGAGGCAGGAACACGGGCGGTCCGTAACACTAACCTGCCGTCCGCTTTGCCTGCCCATCAAAGCTCCGTCTTCCGACAGCTTGTTACGGTATTTTTCATTCAACCTTTACTGTTTCTCTGTGATGGTAAAACCGGATAATTCGGGTTTTTCTATTCTTGCCACTTTCTTATTCCTTCAAGTTATTATACTGTCAAGTGTCAGAAAGACAGCTGAGTGGGGTTAATGTTAGGGACTGTTACGTAAGATACTGTAAAATACCAGAACCCCCCCAGTGTAATATGAGGTACAGTGCGAATAATTACTTTAGTGTATGATTGAGGCCAAAGTCCTGTGTAGAGTTACACACTGTCAGCTGGTCTCTGGGTTCATCTAGGCATATGTCTGGGTCTGGTGTTGCATGCATTGCTGGAAGAGTTAGAGCTCCCCTTCCTGGTTCTCCAGTTTGAATTCAGGAAGTCCATAAAGTTTTTTTTGTCAAATTTATGATAATTAGCAGCCAAGACACGAGGGGAAACTGGTATCATGACTTGAGTAAGGAAGGGGTAAGGTGATACAGTTAGAAGATCCTTGACTGATGGCATATTTATATCTTGATATGCATTTAAAACCTTTCAGAGTTATCCTTTGCTTCCTTCTAAAATTATTTGCCATCAATCACAACATAAAGTTGGTACAGTGTAACCAAAATAATTGTGCAAATCACAGTTTCAGATGACTTCATAAACGTTAACTTTAATTGTAAAATTAATTTTTCACGCGTGAAGGTACCTTTTCAAACGAATTCTTCTCATGATTACTTTAGTCAAACGAAAGGAGATGGTACAAAAGACAGTTATGAACAAAAACAGGACACCTTAAATGATACTAAAAGTGACCTAAGTTATTTTATTCTGCTTGGGAGTTTAAACACCGTGCTAGCTTGGTAACCGAAGAGGTGGTAACATGGTAACCCAAGGGGACATATGGAATTCCTGACATGAAAAAGTTGAACATGTTGCAACTTTCTTTTGAATTTCCATTGAAAAGTTTGTGAAATCTTCTGCATTCCATTCCTGTCTCGAGGCATTTTGTACATTTATGACACATTGTAGACTCAGCCCAAGGTAATTTCTTCATGATGCTCACAATCTTCCTAATAATTCAGGGTGTGAAACACTTTGGTAACTAATTGGCTCAGTCATACCAAGAAAATGTCCCATTAGCTCACTGTCAAGATCACAATAACTTCTTGCTGTTCCAGATGAAATAAAGACTACCACTCATGCAGATTATGAATATTATAAATATGAAATATATCCCTGGCATATTTTTTGTGATTGTGAGGAAAGACTGCAGGAATTTTATGGAAACACAGCTGTAAAAAGCAGCTCCTATCCCGTACATATAAGTTCTTGAAGAGTGAAAAGATTTTCAAAAATACCACAGTGAAAAGTATAAGCCTCTATGAATATGTATGCTGTAAAAAAGTATGCACACACGTGTAAATGAAGTGCACATACATGTTAAAAGGCAGAGTTGTTGTTGTTACACGTGGTTTTGGGGGTTTAATCAGTGCCTCAGGGTTCACTGGAGGAGCATGTGTTTGTTTTCTGTTCAGAACTGCCTCTATAAAGCTATGTCAGTGCCATGCAACGATGGCACTGACTGGCCACAGTTCATATGAAGGGCACTCAGAAGGGCATGATGTCTGGCCACAGTTCACATGAAGGGCACTCAGAAGGGCATGATGTCTGGCCACAGTTCACATGGAGGGCACTCAGAAGGGCATGATGTCTGGCCACAGTTCACATGAAGGGCACTCAGAAGGGCATGATGTCTGGCCACAGTTCACATGAAGGGCACTCAGAAAGGGCATCATATTCACTCACTGATTCCTTCATTCCTGCTGAGGTTGGTAGGCAAGTTTGTTCTTGGAGGACCAGACAAGATCCCAAACTGTGTCACACACATAAATGAAGAAAAAAAATTTAAATTGTGAACCTGAGTTAAGTGATGTCACAAAAACATCTACATAGTTTTATTGCCATTAACTTTGTTTTTAAAATAGGAAATTAAAAAATGTGAGTTTAAATTAAATAAGGAAACTAAGTCATATATTTAACATGTTTTCTCAGGCACAGGAAATTGACTAAATGTGGAATATTTACTTGGAGATTGATCTAAACACACATCAGACCTTCTTTATTCCCAATTGGCTATATAATACTGGCTTACAATACTGCAAAGACCTTCTCTGTTTAAACATTTTCTGAAAAGTAAACAAGGTGGCATGGTGGTGTGGATTCCTGCCTTAGATCTGTGTGTGTGGAGTTTGCATGTTCTACCTGTGCTTGGTGGGTTTTCTCTGGGTGTTCTGGTTTCCTTCCACAGTTCAAAGACTTGTAGGTTAGGTTGATGGGTGTGTCCAAATTGCCTGTGGTGGGTTGGTCCCCTGCCCTGTGCCCTATGTCTCCTTGGATGGGCTCCAGGCTTCCCTGTGACCCCCACCAGGACTTAGCAGTTAAGACAATGACTGACTGAAAAGTAAACAAATTGGTGTATCAAGAGTTTTGCTCTTCACAGAACTAATTAAAATGTGGCCCAGTGGTTCTACCCATTGAGTAGAGCATCAGGCTGGGATGCCAAAGTCTCCCAGTTTGAATCCCAGCCCGACCACCTGGTGTGACCTTGAGCAAGACACCCAGTGCCAGCTCATTGTAACCCACATGTGAAAATGCAAGTCGCTTTGGATAAAAGCACCTGCTAAATGAATAAATGTAAATGCCATTAAAAACAATAGTAGAAAATGTCGTCCTTAAAAATGTATATATATTTTTAGTAAAAGCCTGGCTGGTATGGTTCTGCTTCTCAGTATCAAGACTGCTGATGACTTGCTATGTACAGCTTATGAAACCAAGAATGAAGTGTTCTGAGGTATTGCACACATGCAGATGTTCTTGAACATTGTATATAATAATCAAAGAAGGCCGGCAGCTTCAGCAGAACCTGAACACCATCGCTCTGTTTGTATCTACAGTAATTAGAGAAGAGAAGGATAGTGTAGGATAGGATAAGACAGGATAGAGGTTTTATTGCCATTTCAGCTGTATATAGTTGGTACAGTACAGTGAAACAAAACAACGTTCCCCCAGGACACCAGGTGCTACCTAAAAACAACACCAAAGGACAACACAAAACTACTAATAGAATATAGAGGGTGCAAAAAAAGACAGGAAATAGTCAATAACAAACTACTGCAGACTATATAGTGCAACCAACAGAACTAGTGCAAACAACAAGATGCAAACACAACACAGACAGCAGCGCTGGCCAGACACACTTCTGTGCAAAGTACACGGTAGGGCGTGCTGTGTGTGATGATCACAGAAGTGCAGCGGTGCGGCCCTGGCGTGCGTGAGAGGTCAGCCCTTTAAAATTATTGTCTATTTAATGGAAAGTACATCTGACGGCCATCCACACATTAGGTCCAGATTACCAGTCTGCCTGTGCTTATGGCTTGGGGGAAAAAGCTGTTACATAGTCTAGCAGTGTGTGCCCAGACGGTCCCATATCTTTTGCCAGATGGCAGCAGAGTGACCAGCTTATGTGATGGGTGTGTAGGGTCACCCATGATGCTGGAGGCCTTGTGGGAGCATCATGAGGTATAAATGTATTGCTGGAGGGAAGGGAGACCCTGATGATCTTCTCAGCTGTCCTCACTACCTTCTGCAGTTCAGGCTGGCAGCTCCAGTGGAACGTGACCACTACCATTCCATTTGGGTGTAGAGTAATCAGAAAAGACCTGAATACAAAACAGAGGGGCGGCCCCATGCTTATGCTCACTCAGGGGGCAGATGGGCAAAACTGTCCTGTCCTCAGTAACACTCGACTGAAGGAGTCTTGTCTAAGTATATTGGCCATATTCATAGGGAAAGTCAAGTAAATAATAAAATTCTTTCTTTACTTATATGAAACCTTGAAACAAAAGACAATGCAAATACATCTCAGAAGCACAAAATCTCTTACTGCTGTGTTACTGTAAGAGACTACCTCCTCCTGTCCTGCAAAGGAAATGACAGTCCCAAAATGGGAATGAGGTGCACAAGATAAAACACATGCTGCATCTGGAGAGAATTACATGAACGTTAAAAAGAGAAGAACTCACCTTTGTGGTGGAGACTTGAAACCCTACCTCTGCCCTGTGTGCATGGAGCTTGTATGTTCTCCTGATGTTTTCCCGATGTTCTCCTGACATTCTGCCCGTGCTTTGGGGGTTTCCTGTCCTAGTCAAAAGACAGGCATGGCCTGTAGTGTGTGACTGAGTTTGTGTGTGTGATAGTCCCCTGTGATGACTTGGCAGCTGTTCAGCGAGTCCCACGCCTTGTACCCTAAGCTCCTTGAGAAAGACTCCAGGCTCCCCACAACACTACACAAGTGGCATAGAAAACGGATGGAGGGAAGTCAAGATTCCAAAAGTCAAGATTCCAAAATTTCAAACTCTGGTAATCCCTCACTGGAAATGGAAACATATACATCACATAGATACCCGTTATCATGAAAGCAGGGATGTGGAAATGTATGGTGGGTGGGGGTCAGTAATTAAAGGGATGAGCTTTGTGTGTGTGAAGGGAGGAGACTAAAAAAAATAAAAAGCCCCCCCTCCCACAGTAGAATGGTACACTATGTATAGCAATGTAGTCCTCGTCCTCAATTAAGATTATTTTAATTACAAAAAAACTTTGCCACACTTTCTCACTTGGAAAGGGCACCCAGGGGGGCACTATGTGAGTTATTTTTCCAACAAAAGGCACTCAAAGGGTACTTGGAGTTTATCCAATCATAAGGACACTGTGTATGGCACTATTACTAATGTAGCGGACGCACAGAGGATACTTCACAATGGCATCCTTTTTCATTGGAAGAGACAGTTCAGACCATGGTGAGGGCACCTAATAAGGCACTACTTCACAATTCCTCCACTTGAAGGGCACTCCTTAAAACACATCATCACCTTTTCTTGCTATTTAAAGCATGTCATCATACTGTCTCACATGAAGGGGGTGCCCAAAACAGTACTCATGAAGGGCAGCCAATAAGGGTGTTTTTGGCTCCCTAAAGGGAACATTAGCAATGTTTTTTCAATCATTGAGGCACCAAGGAGGGTGACTGCCACCCCACGGCTCCCTGAGTCCAACAGTGACCTATAATACAGTAGAACTGATTTATAAGACAATTCACATGGTTGAAAATGTGGTGGTCTCTTTCATTTTAACTGCAACGCACAGCATACTAGAGAAAATCAGGGGTTTGGAAAACCAGTAACACGAAGGATACTGCATCTCACGCCATAGATCATAATTCACAGAGGCTCATTTAAGAACCTTGACAGATAAAAAGTGGTGATAAAGAAGCACATTTTGAAGGGTACAGAGAGCCTGTTTAATCTGGCCTTTTTCATTTGGTGTGGAAAAAGCAGCCTGATACACACAAGCAAACTGCAGTCAATTTGACCAATTTCCTTCATCACTGAGAGCTGCTGCTCAGGCTGCTGAAACTGACCACACACCTGAATGCTGCCGTGTTGTCATGTGTGTTTGTTTCACGAATAGCATGGCGACGCCAGGTCCAAACGTAAAAAGGAAGGGTTATTCAGGACAAAAACAACGTGCACGGGAACACATAAAACAGCAATAACCGGCGAAGAACTTGCAGAGACATCCCATAACTAAATGCTCCAACACTTGAGTCTTTATCTTCTGAGTGCCCCTGCTGTCATGGCTAACTGAGGCACATCAGAAACAGAGGTGACCACAGACCATCAGACCTTGAGCTCCTGCTTTAGTCAGTGAGGACATTCCAGGCGAGTCTGACAAGAGCAGGAGGTGAATAACCTTCATGTGGCTCTCTAACGTGTTCAGTACAGGTGCTGCTAATGTATAACAACACTGCTACATGCTAGACCCAGGATCTTCTGCTGTGTAAGACCCCGCTGTCTCTCCCGTCACTTCTGTGCAGAAGTTTCACGTTCATTTGGGAGTGAGGAAACAGCAAAGCGTGTGGTGGGAAATTATTTTTAGGTCCAGGTTTCCTTGAGTTGCTATGGGGAAATTTATTTTTGATTTGGCCTTACTATTCTTGATTTCTGTAAGACTAATTCACTTTCAGTTGGTTTGATGAAATGATTTTATGTTAGGTATTCCGGAAAGTTCCGTTTTACCTTTGGGAGACTGACCTGTTATAATCTGCTGTAGCAGTGTCCTTGTGTTCTTAATAGAATTTACCTGTCTGGACATTCAGCCAAAAATGTAAGAAGCATATAACTATAGTTTTATTATCATAGAAATCTCCTATCTGACATTGGTAAAATGTTGTTCAGGGAAAAATGACTGAATCTTTTCTCTTTCATTGCATATTTTCCTGTTTGGATTACTGCTATCTCATCTTTTTCTTCTGAAATTAATTTTTTTCCATCTTTATATGAAATGTTGTTATTTTACCTTAAATCTGTGGTGGCACTAGATCTTACAGTGACCTTGTCTACCTTTGAACTTGTAAATAATTTTTGCTGGTGCTCCAGTTTTACACACTGCCTTTGTTATATGACAATTTGATGAGTTTTACCTATTATCTACAATGTGAGGGAAAGCCTTTCAGATTTCCCCACTGTGTTCAGGCTTCTTCGAGGTCACTGGGGTTTGCTCAGTGATGCTCAGTGAGGCCGTCCTTACTTGAGGATTTTCTGTTATATTAATATTTCTCCACTTTTGAAATGCACACATTGAATGTTTACTTCATGAGAACTGACTAAACACATGTCCGGCTGATGGAAAACAGTGTACATTTTCCTCCTCAGTGCACAAATTGTTTAAACTGTGTGTTTTTAGGTCTCAGTCAATGGCCGCAAAGGTGAAATTGTCCAACCAAAAAGTGTCACGTTCCCGTTAGAGGACCGTGTGATAAACAGGCTGCTGCTAAGAGAAACGGTATTAAATCAGTTTTCTGTTCAGGCGCTTTTCACATTCTTATGTTATGTGCCAATAAATAGGGGTTTTATGGAGTTAATCACAGAAGGAGCTTGATTTCCATCATGCACATTATAGAAATAAAAAGGCAAAAATATTGACATATCAACATGACAAAGTACACAAAGGTAAACAAAGAGCACTTTAGTGAGCAAACACATACGGGCGTAACCCTGACAGCGGTGTTCAGCAGTAAGCAGAAACGCTCCTCTTTAGCCCAATTTTCTGGCTATTCTGCACGTACAGCTCTCTGCACGTGAAAGCATTTGTTTCCCCTGTTATACACTTTAACAAGGGCATATTGCAAAAATGAGGCTTCAAAATTAAGAAAGAGCTTCATGTTTATTCTTCTAGAGGACGTTTTCACCATGTGACTCTTTCATGCTGCCGCGCAGAATCAGCACTAAAATACTTTCCACAATAAACATCTTCTGTTCTGTGTAGCGAGAACAGCTCGTGTTGTTAAGGATTATATTTACCTTCGCATGCAGCCGCTGGCGTCAGTTTTTGCACAAAATTATCTGAATAATCAGTTTAGTATGTCTTATTAATATATGTTTAACTATGACAGATTTTAAGTCATTATACAAATGCTAATAAGTGTATATAATTGACAATTTGCTGCACATACCACACATAAATTAGCCGTGCTATGTGCTAAAGTGCTATGAATCTTTTAATCGCTTTTCTTGTTTTAAGTCAAAGCAATTATGTTACTATCCAAGAATAATTCCTTCAAAGTGTTTTATTGTGCAATAAGGTTTTTAAACAAATGCTGTGCAATACCTTTTTAGGACACGAGGGGGCACTGCAAGTTAACACAATTGTTATGCTCTGTTCCTGGCTGACGTTCAGTAAAATGTCATTTCAAACATAACCTCACGTTCAAGCTGCTACCCTTGTTCCATAAAGTGACACGACAGCCTTACAAGCATCGAAATTTTCATAAGAGAAGGTGAACTCTGAGTGGTGAGCACAGTGATCCAGCTCTTTCAGGTTAGAGGAGCCGCTATTGTGACACAGATTTGACAACTGGAATGACCTGCATGGATTGTCAGTTCAAATGAACAACCAAAGGATCCATGCATTTTGTCATGCCTGGGGTTGTGCTACACAGACCTCAAACCCATTTGGTTTCCCTTTGTACACATCCCTGAAGAGCAAGCGCTCTTCCCCCTGAACACGTCCTCATTAATGACTGTCCACTGATAACAGCTGCCCATTGATCGCTGCTCTAATTTAGGGTAATGACATTTCATGGAAGAGTAAGTGAGTTACGTGGGTTGGGGTCGGTGTGGGTTTGAAGGCGCTGTCTCACCGTCATTACGAAATGCAGCTGCTACTTTCTGCCTTGGTGTATCGTGTGGAGATAGCTTGTTATGACAGTGGGAATGGTGCCTCTGCTCTGAAGAACCTCCTTCAGGGACACAATGCTTCACCCCACACGAGAGCGCAGCTTTCCAAAGAATGTGACAGCTTGCAGCTGAAACCCACAGCGCCTCGTTCTTCAGCCATGCTAACTGTGAGCTCACATCGCACTCTTCCAGGTGACCTGCCAACCATGGGACATTGATGTGGAGCAGCAGACCAACCAATGGGACAGATGCTGCTCTTCTCACTGTGTGGTAACTGAGTTTTCACATATCACAGACCCATTGCTGATTTACACAAACAGTAAGGCCAAAGTTTAAATCAAATCGCAAAGTGTCACAATTTCTTGCCTACTGCAACATTTTGACCAGGGCAGGTCTTAAAAACACAACCTGGAGATAAGGTCTAAGTGCAGAGGCAGAGTTAAACCAGGGGACTAGGAGCAAAATACCATATGAAGAACACTAGGGCTACGGGCCAAGAACAAATAAAAGACTAATGCAAATTAAGACTAGAAAACACACAATCACAAGGGCAGAGAACATCAACATCTGGCCAGGACACAGGAAACACTGAAATGTTAAAAAGTGCACAACAGCCAACCATCAGCAGGTGTGAACACTCAAACAATCAGACAGAAACAGGCAAAGCAACAAGGAGACGAGACCTGACAATGAGGGGGCGTGGCCACACTCACACACATGACACCCAGAACACAGCGGTAATCCCTTAGTTCATGTCAGCAGTGTAGAGAGGATTCCCACACAGATCCTGGTTCTTGCCCCCTCCTTCTGTTAAGCAAAGAGAGCGCAGTTTGCACGCCACTGCAGACATCCAAGAATGCAGTAATTGAAAAATGTACCTAGCTGTCCCCCCATAACTAAATGTGCCATAGACTATGTGATGCCTCTGCTGGGAGGTCACGTGTATAAATAGGACTTTTCATGGCTGGTTTCTTTCGTTGCAGGGACAGTCTGTGGGGAAGAGCAGATATTATTACCCTCACTGAATGACAGTACACAGAAGAGACCAAAACCTGAACAGAGTGACTCACAAGTACATCTTTATAATACTGACCTAGTCTCTAACAAGTTACAGTTACACCACAGAACACCTCCCCAGTGAAAAATCTTGAAACGTTTGTGTAAAATTCTGCCTGTGCTGATATAGTGTTGGGTTCTAATCCAGCAGAGTTCTTTCTACTGTGCCTTTTTCCTGGCTAAACCAAAGAAGCACCGGACACCAGTTTTGCAGTCTCTGTGTACATGTGTGTGGTGTTACCTCTATAGATTCATAACGCAACTATGCCGCAGTCCGCAGTCGCAGCTCTGAGCCCAACCCTCGATAAAAAGGAAGGTGTTAAAGCAGGCTTTAGTGCCACTGCTCTTACGATCTCGCCCAGCTGTTAGTGCCGTTTACCGAGCAACCAGAGAATTCTGCCTCCTGTGTCGGCCTGAGCAAAGCGAGGAGAAAGTGTGAATATTCCTCCTAGGAACGAGAATCACAGGCAGCAGTCAGGACTGCGTGATGTGCTGTCAGACCAGGTCCACCTCTCGTCTTGTATTCTGGCTTTGCTCAAGACCCAGGTGGACTCAGCAACAAAGCAAGTGAGATCAACACTGCTGTGCTAATCACACAGGAGAATCAGCACGCTGACAGGCAGTGGTCTGCTGTGGATGAGGTTACTCCGTGTGTTGTTCACCATCTTTGGTGCATGCTTGCTGTTGATAGCGTGGTAGCACAGTTTTATCTGCCTCCAGGGAATAGAATGGTTTTACTGTGGCTTTATGACACAGTGCAGAGGAGCACCAGTAAGTCTAATGTTTCTAGTGATACAGCTCTAGTGATCCAGCTTAGACAAAAGTGCATAATATGACGCTGTGAAGTTTCGTGAAATGACACCACACTGAGTTTCAGTTTGTTTCAACATGATAACCTGCCTACATTTGGAAAATTACTGATTTTCATATTAAAGCTATTAGTAATTTATACAAATTTTACCATCAGAGAAAAGCAATTTAGTGCTATTCTCTGAGGGTAAGAAGAAAAATTTCCAAAGAATTCAAGAATTCACGTGGCTTCCTGGTCATAATGGTTGTGTTGTGTGAACGTCCAGCCCAGGAAGCCTTCCTTGTCTCAGGCAGATCTCTGATGCACTGATGACCCCCCATATAGCTCAACACTTATGACATGCATGTGATGGCTTTGTCCCACATGTCAGAGAAGACGTACGCCATCCTTACACGTTATAAACGCAGAGAATTTGTGTTTCTGATGGGTGTGGACATGAGCGTCTGGAGGGAAATGGTCACTGACGGACAATGAAGGATTCATGGGAGGACTGAGAGAGCTCTGCAGATCTTTGGCTCCTCATTGGCTCAGCAAGCCTGGGAAGGGACGGGGGCCGTGGTGGGGGAGCATGCAGTCAGACCTGTGGCCTTGTGAGAACCTTGGGCTCTGGCCTAGATGCGTGTAGAATAAGAATAAGTCTGGACAGTTTGGAAATCATTGAGTGCACTGGCACAGAAAGGCCTGGAGCTAATGGAAGTGGGTGTGTGTGTGTGTGTGTGCGTGCGTGTGTGTGCCCATGTGTGTGTGAGCGTGTGTGAGCGTGTGTGTGCACGTGCTGGTGGAGTGGAGGGGAAAACCACTGGCTCATGTACCTGAGTTTCTTAACAAGAATTTTTGCAGAAATAACTGCAATTTTATGAAAGTCAGGAGACCAGAATACAGAATGCTCCTTTAAGTGGTCCCATAGAATGCAGGGTAGAATAATTTACAAATTACTTTGGCGTAAGATCCAGTGTTTCAGCAGTTAGCAAAATGTGTGCCACCATTTTAATGTGTCTTTCAGATCCAACATATTAGTCACTTTTGTTGTTAAATTTCAAGGTCTCGTTTATTTGAGGAGGCTGCAAATCGGCCCTGCAGCGTTTGTGTCTGGGAGAGAGCCTGTATTATTCTGTCCTCACTGTTCTGTGTTTTTATCTGTATTGTATGAGTTAGACTTCAGAGTCTTCACAAAACTCAACCAGATAAGGAGTTTAGAAAATGCAATTTAAATTTATTAAAAAAATAAAAAAAATATCTGGGAAAATATAAAGGTCCTAACAATCTTAGTTGTTTTCTGTAGGTAAGATCACTAGTGTTGAAAAGTGAAGTTATCAATTCTTGTTTTCTCATTAAACTTCATTGTTGTAAATCCCAGACATAAGTCAGCTGGATCTAAAAAATAAACCTCAGCGTTATTTCTCAGATTCTGGGAGAAGATTTTATCAACATGACAGGAATAAAAGAGATATACAGATTTTCTCCAATGAAATACAATGTACATCTGCAACATATACAGTGACAGTTCTCTGGAAGAAAGTGCATATTAAAAAAAAAATCTACAGAGGTTATTTCATCTTATGTTAAGAAGTTGTTTATGGCTAAAAGCTTCATAAACATTTTGTCAACAGAATATTAATGCAGACACTATCACAAATGTTGAATTACTTAAAGAAAGCATATCACTCTCATGAAAACGAATCTTCTCAGTAATTAAAAAGCATGATATGCACACAGCAAAATCACCAGAAACTATCTGTGTTTTAAATGACTTCTTGGTGTCATTGTCTTGCTGATACTACGAAATGGAGGCTAAAAAATCTTAAAAAGAAATGAGCACTTCTTGACATTTAATTACACAATATCTTTGGAGACAGACATGAAGGTCAGTGTTGTTTTTTTCAGTCAGTGTCTGTCTTTTTTATGAGAAAACCCAAAGTTTTAAATGGAAATGTCTTATGTGAGCACCAAACATGTATTTTACACGTTTGCACACAAAAAGGAAGCACAACGTAAAGAGTTAGACAGAGCTGATACATTCTGAATTCACAGCAAACAGATACTTGTTTCACAGAGGTTAATGCCAGATTACAATTTGCTAAGGCTAGCATCTTGAGGTAAATATATTACACTGCGCACCTCTATAAATACTGCCACAATCCATAAATATACTTTGGTCTTGATGAAAATCTACAGGCTCTGCTCACGTAAACCAGCCAAATGCCTGACATTAACTAACCACAGCAGCAAAGTTGGACAAGAAAAGGCACCTTCAAAGCCTCGTTTTAATACGTTTAAGGAATTGGATAGTTTGCTTCGACCCAACAGAGTGAATGGGTATGGTGAGTCAGTCTCATTCTGGCTGAGCGAATTTTAACAGTACAGTCACCTGCAGACTGTTCTCCCTCAGGCTGCTGCTGGAAGGAAACAAGTGGACCCTTGGTGGCTGGCAGGAGGGAGAGCAGATACACAAAACCAAAAGTCCAGTGGGGTCCCTTATTACATGATCCTGAGTGATGGAACCTTTCCTGTGTGTGCCTGTGTGTGCTGCTGTTACCTGCTGAGTGACATAATGACATACCCCTTACCATGTGACATTGGGTTTCTTGTCCATACTCTGATACAGGTAGCTGTAAGGTGTTTTAGTACTTTTTTTCTTCTTGGATTCATTTATATGCAGATGCTTTCCTAGACTGACACCTTTCTGGTACTGCAACACAGCCCCGTCCTAGGACTTCAGCTTTTTGGCTGCCAGTCCAGATCTTTAACCACCTGGCTCCTTACTGTCCCTGTATAGTTTTACTGCAGTTTGTTCCATGGTAAGTGAGGTTTCAGTTCAGGAACTCACATCCTCCAGCCTTCACCTTGAAACAAGCAGACCTTAAGGATGATGATCAGAAATGTAAACTCCAAAAAACACATTAATGGCAGAAGTAATAGCTATAATTTTTACTGCGTGTTTTCTTAATGCCATTCAGATGAATGGTACTTTGTTAATATTTGATGTTTGTAATCACGCTTTTTTCGGATATGAGAATATAGTAAGTGATGATTTTAAGACTTTCAGCTAGCCAAATGATTCAGTTTTAAAATAAAACCACTAAAACGTATCATTAATTAGAGTTTTACTGGGTGTAATTTGAGACACAAAATTACTTTTCCAACTATTTTGACCAAAGGAGGAGCAAACCCAAAGTAAAGAATGTCATTTTCAGTAGCTCTGCAGAAGGGCTTTCAGCACAGCGTAGGTCTACAGATTAGGCAGACTGGGAAATTAGCACTGCAGTTTGTCAGAGAAGATAGTCAAGAGCATGTAATGAGAAACATCACAGAGCTGCATTTATGCTCAACAGCGCACCATTTGAGGGGGAACACTGCTGTATAGATGTTTGTAAGCAAATTCCCACAATCCTCTGGGAAATGAAAGCTCTAATCCTCTAATTAGAATTCCCACCCAGCCAAGGCTGCTCCTCAGCCCCCTAAATTACCAATGCAAATAAATTAAATTACTGTAATGTTGAGGGGCCCTGATGCAAAAAGAAAAGAGTGAAAAATGGGTCTCTGATCCCTTTTTTTAACTTCACACTGTTTTTTAAATGCGAAATCCAGTCCCCTGACAGCGGCATTCATCTCATACACTCTTTTTTTGTAACATTAATACTATAGGAGTATACAACAGCTCATTATGTCTTATCCTTATAATAAAGTTATAATCATTTTTGTATTCACAGAATAAATGATGTCCTGACTGGTACAATCTTTGCTGTTGCATGATATTTGGACAGAGATCCCCCCCGCCTCCATTGGCTTGTCTATCACTACCGACCCAACGTCCAATTCCACTGACTGGCGTCCCAATGCTGGTCATTTCAGTGTGGAAAAAAAAACAGATGTTCCAGAAACATCTGCAGCTTGGGTTACCAACATCTGTGACAGTGTCAGCATTAATGCGTCAGCAAGTGCTGCCATGCCAGGAATCACCCACAGCTGAAACCAGTGGCATGTCATACCAGTTGGCAGCTGAATTCGAACTGGGGTTGCATGGAGGACAGCAGCGGAGACACTGGGTGGAAACTGACCGGGACAACAGATGGAAGTTAATTCACCTCCCCCGCCAAACACACCTGTGACACCTGCAGACAACAAAAATACATACGCACGAGGAAGTGCTAATTGCTAACACTAAAACCCTCTGCGTGGGCCCCCGTGAAGATGCAATGACAAGCAATGCAAACATTAGTGTTTCAGCTGTTTGTCACTCTGGCATCAGTGAGTTTAATATGTTATTCATCGTTTTACAGGGGCTGCATTTGTTTGTCAAGCTTAAGTTCAAAATTAAAAGGCCCTGGCAATGTACCATGTGGACCAGCCATTTAAAATTGTTTTTAAAGATATAAACTGCGTTATGACTCAGAGCTATTTAGTATACAAACATTTTAGGTCATATTAAAATGTAAAATGATGTCCTTGGGGAAATGTGCTATTGTACCTTTGAGAATGTTACTCTGCCTGTATTCCCACAGGAGAACGGTAGAACTGTAAAACTACAGGCAAGTTTCAATAAAACTAATTCTACCTTGTATGAGGTTGGCCATTATGTTGACCTCTGTGTGGCTTTAAAACCCGGCCAAGGCTGGTATAATCTGAGCCAGTTTTTCAGGGAGGCAAGAGTGTGCCTGCAGGGTCTTGTGGAAGGGCGGAAAACGTTGGCATCACAGCCGACTCTTCATCAATTCTAGGGGAGAAAAACAACATACTAATGAAAGATTAAACTTTATTTCAGTTTATAGCCTAGTGGGCTCAATGTGGACTTCACCATGCATGAAGGATGATTAGTATTTTGTGCATCTGTTAGGAATGACTCCATTTCTGTGAGGGCTGGATAGGAGCTTGTTTCTAATGTTTCACAGCTAAGGGTGTCCTACAGGGTGATGAAAGTCACCAATGGTTGTTCAACTGCATGGTGATCGGGCAAAAACTCGACTGTGTTTGAAAGGTGAAAATGTCTGTACCATTTTCTGCCTCAAAAGGCCACAAGTGTCTGCATTCCTCAAAATGAGCACCCTTGAAGGCATCTAGCATGGAACTCCTACCTGTAGGAGCACACCTTTACTCCAGGGTCTGAGTGATACAGCGTCAGGACTGCCATGCACTGCTGACCTCACAGCTGGCTGAGCATGTTGGAGAGACGGCCGCTTGTGTTGGCCACTGAGGCAGCACTATGTAACTCATGCTCAGGCAGAGAGAGCTGAGCCAGGACTGTCCAATCTGTGGCCTCCTACCTGCACTCATGAAGGACAGCTGACGTTGTATGTCGTCGTCACTTTTCTGAAGTTGTAGAAACATTAAAAACCAGAGTTTATCAAAAGGAAATTCAGAGGCTGAAAAACAGACCCCTTCTGTCAGGTGTGTGGAACACAAGGAGTAACACAAGTTTTACTTTGTCTCATAACACTGTCTGGGTTTCCACTGTACTCCGAAAATCCAGCTCTCAAGCTTTTTGCTGCAACATACTTGCGAAACTGAGTGCTACTATGAGGATTTATTATTTGAGTGATTGATGGCATGTCCCATTCTGTGGCAACATCACGACGTAGCTTGTTTGTACAACAGTTCTGCTCCCGAGCTTTCAAAGTCCCCACAACTCAAGGCATGATTAGAAATAAGCCTGGAGACAAATCCTCTGTCTTTATAGAGGCAACCGGTGAGCCACTAACATCTTCATTAACGTCTTCTGGACACCTTGACTGTCTTCTCCCCTTTCAGACACAACATGGAATGATCTTCAGTGTGCTTATTTGTGAGTGTTCTGTCACACTTGGTTTCTGGTGATTTTTTTTTAACCTTTCTCTGTGGGTTAATTCATCTGTTAACGGTTCATTATCTGTGTTGTACTCTGCTTCATTTCAGTTACAAGGCTGTAAAGTAAAAATAAATAAATAAATAACAAAATAGCCCACAGCGCATCTCCAAATGTGCTTCATTTTTCATGTCAAAAATATCTGAACATCTTACATCCAGTTGAGCTTATTACGTAATTATGTTACTTTTTGTCCATGCAAGCTGCCAGATAACAGTGAGTTTGGCATCGTGGCCATCCTATCCCCATCGCCTGACCTTTATCCTCAGCAGTGCAGAAGACAGTCTTCCTGAGCCCTCCAGCTGTCTCGGCTGCTGGTAAGAACCTTAAAGGCTCGCAGAGAACATAGCCTTCAAGCTACATGAAACGAGAGTGGTGCAACACGCAAGAACAGAAAATCTGGAAAATTCCAGCCACACAGTGTATTGCGCCAACAGGCACCACCATTGTATGACAGGCAGGGATAATTTTCTGCATGCAAATGCAGTCGCACCTGCAAGTATTGTTATAGCCCTATTTACATATCTACATTAGCGGGAATTGTCTCTGTGTAGGGACATTAATGTTTAATGAGCTTGTTGTAAACAGAGCGAAGAGGGTGAAGGGAGGGGGTGTGTGTGTGTGTGTGTGTGTGTGTGTGTGTGTGTGTGTGTGTGTGTGTGTGTGTGTGTGTGTGCAGGGTCTAACAGGCTCAGTGCTACGGGGTTACGCTGCACACCGGTAAGTTTGACAACACACATTTTACATGAGTTTTTGCCTGATCGCCGTTGACGGAGTGTAAAGGCACGTTTTGCCTGATCGCCGTTGACGGAGTGTAAAGGCACGTTTTAAAACACATTTATTTAAGCGCTGTTGTCTGCTTTTTCTTGGGCAGTATTTTGCTTTAGTTTTTGACTGAACTACTTCATGTTCATCATCTAGGCTTTTACAAAAACACCGTTATAAATGTAGGTATGAATATTACCTAATACACAATCAATTTGTTTCAAACTAAGCCTTTGTGTTTCAGTACCCAGTTTTTTCATTAATAATTCTATCAAACTTCAAATATTACAAACAAACCAAATCTTACTTTTTGTTCATTTTAAAATAGCCAATAATGTTTTATGAAATAGATCTGCTTTTCTAAAACTGTCCCACTCATTGACAATACATTTAATGCCCTTCTTTAAAGCAGAAATGTGAAGCACTGTGGCTGTTTGTAACAACAGTTAAGGGAGAGAGTCAGAGGATCATGACTGAGAGGACAGGAAAGGGAAACTCCCTCAAGGCAAGAAAAGTAAGAGTGTCTGTGGTCAAAGGGCAGGAAGATCCCTGTGATTCCTTTTTGTTTGTTCTTGAGCGATCCATGGAAAAAGGAAATAAGTTGATAGGTCGGGATGTTCTTCACCTTTAAAAGTTTTTCCTCTTGGGAATGCTGATTCTTAAAGGTGCAATAATTCACCTTTGCTGCAACTCAAATAAAGCATATATTTAATTTTGTATAAAGTAGTGGAGAACATACGTGTGACATCTCACTTTCTGAAACCGCACGCCTTTAAACTCCACTGGAATGTTCCTCATTGTAACGAGCTGAGCAGGTGGGGTAAACAGATTTGAACAATGAAAAATGTACAACTCCGGGAAGAGCGTCCTCTCGGTTTATTGCAAACAGATGGTGAGAACATGATAGGAGTATTCAAAGGACAGACATTGGTTAGGGGAATGAAATTTGTTTTTTACTCTTTGGGGTCCCAAGATCTCCATCTTGGAGAAAAAGATTCACATTGTTTAAAGAAAAAAGGGTGAACAGCTTATTTTAGTAACTATGGATTTATGAACTATTCTGAATAAATAAGCGAGATACACACTGGGTAAACACTAAAAACCTGATTCTCCAGTGTAGATTTCAGGGATAGATGCTACACCTTCTTCCTTGTTAGATTCCACTACACACGCAAACAGGGAACATTCCCAGAACATTCAAAAAATGTCCAGAATGTTTTGGGGACGTTAGTGAATGTTCTGGGAATGTTCCCTGTTTGCTGGGCAGCCACTGGAGTGTCAGCAAACAATCAGGTGTGTTAGTGCATGAATGGAGCAGGTATGGCATTGCACTGTCAAGTTTGTAACAACTTTATAAGCTCCCCTCTGTTTAGTTGAAGGAGTTGAGTGAACAGGTAATGCAGTGAAACATGTATGAAAGTACAGTGCATACTTAAGCAAATACTTTAGCAAATACAAAAATGCAAAATGTGCTCATGTGCATGTAAAAATACTGGGATTTGTTCCATCTGGCGTCCCCTGGTTCTTTTGTCTGTCCGAAACCACAGCTCTGAGGTGAAGATACAACTGAATGTGCCTCCTCAGGGTCATAGGTCAAGGTCAAACACAAGGTAAACCAGACAGAACAATGACACATTCACAGTACATGACCCTCTATTAACCTATTACCTGTCCTCCCTGTATAACCCAGCACTGTCCTGTTAACCTATTACCTGTCCTCCCTGTATAACCCAGCACTGTCCTGTTAACCTAT
>JABJVR010044030.1:0-30798 GCA_025773905.1 Chitala chitala
AACCAGCTTTTATTGTCGTTGCATACATATACATGTTACACAGACATGTGACAATGAAATTTGTTCTCTGCATTTAATCCATCCAGTGGGCAGTTATACACAGCGCCAGGGGGGCTAGCACTGAGTGTCTTGCTGTACACACCTGGCAGCAGGGCTGGGATTTGAGCATGTATAGCACTGATAATATGTTTACAGGAGCGCAAACATTTATCTTAAATATCATCAAGCTTTTATGTGATACACCTTGGTTTTATTATGTTTTTCAAGATAATTAATAGTTAAGGGGAATCTAGTGCTAACGTTAGTAGTACTATCAAGTACTTTTTTAAAGATAGAATTATGCTTCTCATTGTTATTTTATGGAGAACATTTCTGAACAGTTTTAATGTAGGAAGATTAGGAAGTAATGAGAACATGTTGTACTGCAAAATAACTGAGTCATCACTATAAATCTAAATTTAAAAGCATAAGCACATGAAAGAAATGTTACATGCGCACGCTGTAAGTATGTCATGTTGTGTATGTATGTGTACCCGGTGCCTGCCTGGGCACCATCTGAGCGGGATGCCTTCATAGAGCGGCTGACTCCTAATGTATCCCCTTGGATGAAGCTTTGCCTGAGGGACACCAAAGGCTAATGAGAGTTGCTTCAGCACCAGGAGCAAAGGAGGACTAAATTGTGTTATTTATACCATATTTGTATTAATTCTTATACTTTCTTCTTCAATGTCTTTAATTTCTTGTGTAAAGCGCTTTGAGGCACATTGTTGTGAAAGGCGCTATATAAAAATAAATTGAATTGAATTGAATTGAATCGAATATTGTGGTGTATTGGTGCCCTGCCCTGGGTGTCCCCTGCCCTGCACCCTATGTGTTCTGGGATGGGCTCCAGGCTTCCCTGCAACCCTTAACAGGATAAGCAGTATAGAAGATGACTGACTGACTGAATTGAATGTAAGAGGAAAACTGCACGAGAGGGGGGGAGGTTTTTGGGTTAAAATAAAAATGTGGTATCTGTTACAGCATATCAGGTGTCTTTACCAAAACACAACAGGCTAAAGGAATTATAGTTCATCAGATGTACATGATTTAGTTAAATTTTTCTTTTAGTTTTTCCTTTTAATGCTGCTTTTCTGAATCACCCATCCAGCTGTCAGGTAGGCCAGCAACTGCTTCCAGTTAATGCTGAGATTTCCTGCTCAGCTGGTCTTATTAGCTGAATGGTTAGTTTGTCTGTCAGTTTGATCCATTACCAGATGAAGTTTTGTAGTTCACTTTTGTCACTCAGTATAACTTGTCTTTTTTCTGCTTACTTTTTATACATTTTCTTTCTTACCATCTTTTAATAGTGATGGATATGCAAGGGACAGATGATTAAAACTGAATTTACACACATCCTCAGACAACAACGGAGTACACAAAGTGCACAACTAATTCTGATAATAATAGTAATAATTTTTTAAAATACTGTATTGTGAAGCACTTTGGATATTCAAACTTAAATGAAAAAAAAATCCATTGTCATTTCATCCAGAATGTATTGCAATCCCCATACTTTAATGAACAGGGAGAGGTGTGTGAATAGCACGCCTGGACATCCTAAACATGCTAATAATTTTTTTCTGATTTAAAATTGGTATTTATTATTTAGTTAGATTGTATTCAGTATCGGGATGAACACAGGCGTTCCCACTGAATATATGGGCGCCATATCATTGGCAATATGAAACATCTGTAATTTATTTTGACTGTGGCCCTTTCTTATGAAATGGTTTGTAACAAGAAAAAGATGCTGCCGTTGTTACCTGGATTTCACAGAGCCACACACTTCTTCCACATGGCTACATGCTTCTGTCACAGATGCTGCGATACTTTTGTCGTTCTACTACTTTTTACTACCTGTCATGATCTGTCCCTGTCAGTTCCATTATTTTGCCCCTGTTTCTCCCATTCCCCTTGTGCTAATTGTCCTGTTAATTCAATCAGTATTCCCCACTTGTGCCTTGTTACCCTGTGCCTCCTATATATACTCCCCCTCTGTTTCAGTCCTTTGCTGGTTGTTGTTGACTGTACTGGGTGCTTATTGTAGCATTAGAGTCTGTATGTTTGTTGTTTTTGCCTATTATCCTGTTTGGACTCTGAATAAACCTCCCTATTTGCACATTAGACCTTGCCTCTCTCCCTCATTTGCCCTAAACGTTACACTGCCACAGACTTCAGAAAGACTTTACAAAGGACAGTAAATTGTTCAATGTCAGACTGTGTGTAACCAAACCAATTTCAAATGATGGAGGACATACTGTCGGTTTTATAATGACTAAGGAGACACTGCCGGTTTAAAAAGCTGAGCTCTTCAGTTTTGATGCATACACTGCTTTCGGGCTGTAGTGTGATTGTGTTTGAGGGGTGGGGCGGTTTGACAGAAACCATTTTTGGTATACTGTAATTACCAAGGTTAAAGTAAATCATGACTTTCATTTTTACAGATTATTCTGAACCAAAACTCAATTTAATCAATTAAATTGATTACTGCCCAGCTCTACTGTGAATATATTGCTTATAAAACCACAAAACAACATGATATGTGTTTTAAATACAATGGCTTTCCCTACTTTTGAGTAAGGCAGTCACACCTGTATGATTACACCTGCAGATTGGGCAGCCTGGTGGCTCAATGGATAGAAAATCAGGCTGGGATGCAGAAGCCTCCCACCTCAAATCCCAGCACAGAAAGGTGTGTCCTTGAGCAAGATGCTCAGCGCTGGCTCTAGCTCCCCATGTGCTGCATGTGGCTGGCAGCCTACTGCTCCCCTCAGTGTGGGATGGGTTAAATGCAGAGAAGCAGTTTCCCATCTGGGATTAATAAAGTACAATAATAAAAATAGCAAACATTACATCATTGGTATAACCAAACCCTAACACAATATTACCATTGCAGTGTCCTTATACATGATAGTCAAGCTTATTTTGTACTAAAAGCATTTGGTGCACAGTCACTGGAAGTCATAGAAAGAAGAGAAGAAATTATTTTATTCCAGGGATTACTTGGGTTTTACTTTAATGTTTATTTATTACTATTAATGGGATTATAACAGATGGGCAAAATTAATGGTCTTGTAACAAGCAGATCCCTCATGGGCTTTGAGTGCTGCATGGCCATAAAGTATCGATTACCACTAGCATTAACTGAGATGCTGCCACTAGGATGGGTCTTCCTGGAAGAATCCTGTCCAACAGACTTTCTGCATCTCACACCAGGAAAGAATCTTGTATTGTCTAACTAAACAACTGAAAAATCTCCACGATTAAAAGAGGCATCATTGCTAACTGTGCAATGCAAAGGGTGTATGCAGATAGACGTAAACTTTCTAAATTGCAAAATGTACATTTTTAAGGAGTGCATTTTGTAAAAAAAATTACCCATTGATACAGTGTAATAAGGCAATCAGTTCTGGTATGTGAATTCATTCAGGTAACAATCTTAGCCTGTGGCCTTTAAACTACATTCTGCTCTAAGAGAAGCAGACATTTATTTCCATAGAACTAAGTGTAGACTTTAGCTGCAAATATGGACAACAGATTTATCTTATTGAGGGACATTAAACACATGAAGCAATAAAACTGAAGACTACATTTTAAAAGGGAGTGGGCATTAAGTTGGCATTAAGCAGTTAACATAGGTGGTTATTTTGTAATTCTTAGCCATTTAACACTATAGCACAATGCACAAGCATATATCTGGACTTTCCCATTGACAAAGCCACCAATGTTACAATAAGGTAAAAATAAAACCATATAGAGAACTAAAACATTTACAACAACAGAAAAAAAATTCTGTAGTAGACTGTATTTCTGATCTTTCCTACAATTGACAGCTGCTGATAAAACGTTGTCCCATCAACGATCAAGATGAATTAAAGTTAATTAAATTATGGGCCCAAGACAACGCAATAGAATAGGGTGCAGCACCTGTTCTGGCTGTTGGCTAGGAATCCATCAGTGGCCTGTGGCATGCATGAAATATAAGGAGGAGCTGGGGAAGGCAACATGGGGAGGACAACATGTATACAGCCTCTCCACGTCGAGGCAGCTAGGGTGGAGCTGGTGCAGCATCAGTGGAGAGACCAGCAAACACACTGAACATCCTGCTTCCTCAAACACACAGGACCATGTGTGAGTGCCAGGCACAGTCAGTTTGCTCAAATCTGTTTTTATATGTTTCTCCTGTTCTAATCCTGCTTCAAAGCTCTCGGACAACATGTGTAAAATGGAAAGAAAAAAACTCTCAAAGCCTTTCAACAAACCTCCTCCAAGTTGTTATCGTGGCCCCCATTTTTTTAGAGAAATTTCCAAATTTCTCTACACCTCGAAGCAGGGTGCAAAATAACTGCAGCTGTTTATAGTTTCCTGAAAAACAAAAATGAATTGCAGGCATATACATCTCTCACAGATGCACACACACACACACACACACACACACACCTAATGTAGATGGCCTTCTCTTGTTCAAAAAACAACATCAGTCAAAATTAATTAATTAATTATGGTACACATCTACACTCAGACAAAAACAGGTTGTTTTGCTGTATAAATAACAGCAACAAGCTGTACAGTGAAACCTTGTGCACCAACCCTGACACACAAAACACTGTGATTTAGAACAAAGAAGCTTTTAATAAGAAACTGGAAAAAAATATTGATTTCTTAGCATTAAAATCACACTATTAAGGATAAACATTACAAGTAATGAGGATGAAGAATGCCAATATTTAGTCTATGAATACTGAAGATGCACACAGACATGTCAATACAGCAGCATTTTATTGATTCACTTCAGAGTGTTAAATTCCTGTTGAACTTCCCTGATTAGGATGTGTGGCTGTAACCTTTAACCTTGTCCTTATGGCTAAAATGAGCCATTAGTACAGCATATCCACGTAGTGTGACAAACAACGTGGCTCTGAAGCCTGGCCAACAAGGGGCGCTCACTTGTTTCAACACTGCAACGTTAAGCACATGTTAAAAGACCCCACCATCTGGAGACACACATTCCACCCAACAGAAAATTCCCTTTAACTGTTTTCAAAAGGGCAAGGTAGATTATCCATACGGAAAGCTTTTTTGAGAAAGCACAAGGACAGTGTCCAGAGTGCTTCTGAACAAATACAGCACTGAACCTCCACACTTTACCATCATCCGTTAACTCCTTGTATCAGATCACTGTATAGGTGTTGACAGCAGTTGTAACTTGTAAGCAAATGTTTATGGATGTCTTCGAAATGGAAAAAAAAAAGCCTAAAGTATGATTTAATCTCAACAGCGAATGCCTTTCTTTTAAAGCATGTGAATCCATAAGGATCCTACTCTACTACCTTTTGACTTGCATTGATTTGCCAAATCAAATTTTAAAAGAGCCACACCAGATGTAATAAGAGACCAACGCTGAACTTTATGAGAGCAATATCTCAGCATCGCCTGCAACGCTGTAAACTACTTGACAGTCATCATATTATTCCCACGCCGACAAACAGACTTGACAGAGGAATAGCACACATCATTAAACGATAAAAAAAAACACACAATTTCTTTACTGTGTCTCATGAAATGTGGGTTTCATCTCTGTGCTTGTGGTGGTGCCTGTCAAATCTAAATCTGCTTGGTGCTTACGGCCCGTAACTCCACACCCAGCCTGTGGTTTGCTGTCTGGTGTCATAAGGCTTTCAGAGCAGGGGCAGTGATGCTTCAGCCTTATGGCCCCGCCTGGTTTAACAGAGCAGGGGCTTCATCACACAGCCCTGAAAAGCTTCTGCTGTGGGGAGGGAAGACGAGCATCAGTGCATCGCACCATTGTTTTTTCATGCTCATATCCTTCTCTATCTGTCCCACCTGTCTTCCAGGTAAAAACTGACTGCAGGTGCCATGTCTACCTGTCAGAGCAGTCTCTGAGACTGAGGCTCAACACTCAGGGTCTCCTGCTCAGTTTTCAGGGGTTACAGCTTTGAGTAGAAACACATCAGAGCTGGATAAGAGTCCTGAAACAAATGCATATTGGGTTTTTAAGAACTGCTTGTACAGTTAATGTTTACAGGGAGCATGTCTCCAGAATAATAAGACAGGGTACACAGTTTATGAGATATAAGTTCATGAAAGGACACAAATGCACTATGTTCGATACACTACCTCACTGGACTGCATGTCTTTAGATTGTCAGTGGAAACAGCAGCATCGCAAATGAATTTCCTAGTAGGCAGAGAAAAAAATTACAATTCCAGACATGCACACACACACACACACACACACACACACACACACTCACACAAATATGCACACACACAGAATCAAATACAAAAATCTAAAAACTGTGCACAACACAATGGTTCTTAAATATATCGTCATTGTTAAAGGAAGGGGTAAAATAAGGACATGCAGACTCAGACAGACCTAAAAACCCATTCAGGCCATTAAATAACTGGAGATGCTAATCAGATAGTGTGGTTCCTGATGCAGCTCAGACAATATGCCAGGAGATACCCAGCTCTGGATGGACATAGAAAGCATGAGCACCTGCGAGAATTTTTTTTTCTTTAACATTTATGCACTGCAGCAGAAGAGCTGCAGGTTTCCCTATAGGACGAGTGCATCTACAGACTGTTAATGTCTGTGGCAGCCCCATCAGGCTAGACAACTGCTCTGCTCTGTGTTGTACTCTCCTGCCTTTACTGCCTAAAATTTTAATATTTCCCAGTTTTGGCAGGAAAATGCCTGCCACGCACGGAGGACCGACTGTAATTCAGGTCAGTAACAGGGCGTGTCTGTGGGGTAAGTGCAGCTTTTTTGCCAAGGGGTGACAGAAAGACAGACACTATGAATAAAATTTACTGAAACAGGAAGGAAGTTGAACACACACGGCAATTACCAGAAAACAAAATCCCAAAGTTTCTATATTCATGCCGTTTTTTTTAACGAGCTGATAAGGAGCCAAGGAGGAGGGAAAGTAATCGGTTTCCCTCACACGTCTCCCTGAGTGCCTCCTTCACACACACAACCCTCCCTGGTCTGCTTGTGAGAAGCCAGGCATGCCAGCCAGGGGGAAACCCATAAAGACCAAACACCACAAAGACACACCCACGCTGACACACGCGCCCTGTCAGTACAAGCACCGGGTGCGAACATGCGCCGCTTCCTTACGTGTTCCAGCTTGTCCTTCCTGCGGAGCCAGACGCTGGCTGAGTAGTCCTGCTGTTGCACGGTGCTGTAGATGGTGTTGCCCATGCGGGCGATCGAGGGCACAGGCGGCTCGGGTCGACCCTTGAGCTGTAGCTGCTCGAAGCCGCCTGAGGGCAGCTTGCTGTGCTTTGCCTCCATCTTCTCATGTCAGGATGCAGGACCACCAGCGCCGATGCCGATGTCGTCCTCAGCAAACTTCCCGCGCACCGCTGGTGTAGAGGACTGCGCCGAGAACACGCGGCAGCTCCGTGAGTTTGTTGGGGCCCCGTCTCTCTCTGGAGCTGTGGTGTTGGTGGCGAGAGGTGTTTCTGTCCTTCTCTTCTCGCTCTCCCTCTCGCTTGTGATTTGCCTCTCAGACAGCTCTCTGGCTGAGGATCTCCCTCTGCCCTCCCCCTCGCACAGGAGATGTGGTGCAGTAAAGCTACTGCAGCTCGTAGGTTGAGCACTGAGCAACAGTGGGGGGGCAGAACTCTGATGTCACTGGCCGAAGGTGGGCAAAGGTAAGAACCACATGGCCTAAATTCACAGACCAACTCTGGTTTGTGCCATCTTACATTATCTTGAGCGGTAATATTAACCTGATGACATTAAGAATTTACTTAAGAGTAGACCTACCTAAACATATTACACACCCACAGGACACCCTAACAACAGCGGCAAAAGTGGGAGGGATGGGGAGCATGAAATGAGAAAAGATTTCGATTTGGTAAATCAGGCAGGATTTCCCATTGAACACTAATGAACACCTCATTAAAAATTCAACAACTCAGTGGACAATTAAATATTCATAGTACATCTTAACACTCCATTTAAGCCTAACATCTCTACCCAGCCCATAATACACATGTTAAAGTCCAAACAAATGCGTACACACTCACTGGTGCTAGTGTGTTTGAATGTGTAAGCTGTAAGTATGATAGATAGAGTTCCGTACAGATCTGCATTGCTGAAGAATTAATAAGTACATGACTCAATGCTGCTGACTCAATAGTGCTTGTTCATCTGCAGAAGAAAGTGTGTCTTGGTCACTGTCCTGTCTGAGCTGTAGTCTTCCTGGTCCCATTAAATTCAGATCACATCCTGCACAAGTGGAAAACTAACATGATCGCTGCAGAAAGTTTTACTTGCTCACAGAAGAACAATGCTGTATGACGGCCAAGCCAACCCCCTGGCCCTGCAGGTGGGAACGGAACCAGGAGTGGACAAAACTCCTGTTCAGAAAAAAAACCATGTTGTCATTTGTAGTGTTTTGCCTGATACTGTTGACACCAGTAACTGTTCAGCTTGTCTTGCTGATAGGAATGGTAGTCTCAAAAAGTGTGTGTGTGTGTGTGTGTGTGTGTGTGTGTGTGTGTGTTTGTGTGTTTAGTGTGTTGGCCATATGTATGTCTGCTATGACGGTGACATCACCGTCTGGAATAAGTACAAGAGGACTGTTACCTAATTCCATCAAAAAATTCATTGATTTATTTAATGTATTCTTTCTGGGTGATTTACCCTAACCACTTTGCTAGTTTGCACTCAAACAGTGAAAAAGATTTTATCACAACTCAGACTGCAAAATTACTTCAGGGTCCCATTAATTCCACCCCCCCCCCCACCATATCCATGTGTTGGTGAACTGAGTGGGGCAAAAAGAGCAGACGATAACCCCCACACAACTCATCTTTCGTGACCTGGGCTATTCACAAACTTTTAGAAGATGTGTCCCATACTATATGGAAGTGCTACCTTAATGCCTGTAGATCATCTACGATAGGAACTGATCCCTTAGGCTCTTCATGGAAAATGTGGCAGCCAGCTGTTGACAGAGAAAAGTCTGAAAATGCCAGGGCTGCCAAACAATATAAACCTTAAAATGACAAGCTGATGAGCGGACATTCTACAAGTAAGCGTAAGCAGGATGGAATGCTCTCTAGATTTCATTGGTGAAAGATAAACCAGCAGTGGTTGGCACTACAAACAAAGTTAATTTACCAAACAAAGATATGGTACAAAAGTGACCTAAATAATCCTTACTTGTCTTTAAAGATCAAAATTTAAACAAGGAAGAAGAGCGCCTCTCCTGTTCTTGATTTTCATGGACAGTATATGGAGGAGCATCTGACGATGGAGTATGTCCAGTTTGGGAGGCTGGAGCTGACATCCCCGCTATTTGCAGATGATGTTGTTCTAATGGTACCATCTGACCGGGACCTCCGGTGCATATTCAAGCGATTTTCTACCGAGTGGCTGGAATGAGAACCTGCATCTTGAAATCAGAGGCCGTGGTTCTGTCTAAGAAAAGAGAGGTATGTTCTCGAAATCAGGAGAGAAAGACTGCCCCAGGCTGAGGAGCTCAATTATATCTGGGCCTTGTGCAGGAGTGCTGGGAAAACGGATGGTGAAATTTACAGATGGATAGGATTTGCACCAGCATTTCTGCAGATGTTATATTGGTCTGTCGTGGTGAAGATAAGTGTAAAAACAAGGCTGTCAATTTACCAGTGAGTCTACATCCCTATCCGCACATGTGGTCATGAAGTTTTGGTAATGATTGAAAGAGTAAGGTTGAGAACACAAGTGGTTGAATTGAGGTTACTGTTTAGGGTTGCTGGGGTTACTCTTAGAGACAGCAGAAGAGCTCAGTAATCTGGGATAGGCTCAGAGTTGCCGCTACTCCAGATTAAGAGAAACCATCTGAGGCTGTTCGGGGATGTAATAAGGATGCCCTTGGAAGGTTGCAGCAGGGCCTTTTCCAGGCATGCCCCACTGGGCAGAGACCTCAGGGTAGGCCCAGGACGCACTGGGAACACTACATCTCCAGACTGTTTTAGGAGCACCTTGGGATCCCCCAGGAGTGGCTAGATACCATTGTGGTGGAAGGGAGGTCTGGTTTGACCAGTTCAGCCTGCTGCCACCATGACCCTTATTGGGACAAGTGGGTAGAAACTGACTGACCTCCTAAATTTGTGCAAATTATGTCATGCGTAAAAATGTTAATTTGATACTATCTGTATGTTCTTGCGATTAAAGCAAAAAAAAAAAAAAAAATCAGTTCTCTGGTAGTATTTACTTGTTTTTTTAGATGAGAGATATCAGTTAAAATGGGACTACTCTGTGAATAGCACATTTAAACGTTAAGATTGTTATATTTGTTCTAATAAAAAGTATTTAAATGACGCAACTGCGTGTGGTGAAAACCAGCAAAACTGTCTTTACTATGAACTCACCAAATGAAGGATAGAGGAAGGCAACCACCAAGACAAATACAATTAAATACCCGGTTAATATTCATTCATGTAAATATTAACGTAAATCCACATTTGACACGTTAGTGTGTCATCTCGATTGCGTGAGGCAGAAAAGTGCAGTAAAAATACCAAAGGTGTCAAATACGTAGTACTCAAGCAGAAAAGCAGTGATGTTTACAAGGATATGTACAGTAGTCACTCGCTGACGACTAGAAAATTTCCGTATAGCGTTAAAATCTTACAAAATATAATTAAACAGTTATTTTCTAGTTTTAATTTTATACCGGCGAACTACTTTGTCATTAATAACTTTGTCATTAATATTTACTGTCTAGTAATTTCATACCATATTCTTGGAACTGAATTTTAATAAGTTTTCATTTTAGTTTATTAAATTCTTTTGTCGAATTTTAGCAATAAATTGTGAACGATATCACCGATATCTAGCCTTTTTGGAGGCGCTAGTTTCTGCGTCATAGCGGTGTTTACAAGTTGCACGCTGTTTACCGTTATTCAAGGTAAGCAACAAATAAATATAAAACGGTATGATATTCTGTGAATTCCTACGTAACAATACACGCATACTTAATAAATTCAATGCAGAATAAATGTATGAATAAATTTAGGCGACAAAATATAATTCCAATATTATTTTTACTAAAATAAAATATTCGAATTTTAAAACATATTTATACATATGTACATTTACATTAATACAAACTGCAAGGTTCATGTTAACTTACCTCCATTCCAAATTACAGTCCGACCACAAGCGCTCGAAAGGAGGTACTGTGAGCCTTTGGTCCGAAATCCTCTCCGCTTCGTTTAGAGCTTATCTGTGGACAGTAACCTTCAATGAAGACAGGTTAATTGAAGTGTTGCGAAGGACATTTGCTTCATGGCCTCAAAGCACGGATGCCTATATTCACTGACTGCTGAAACACCGCTGAAAGTGCAAATTTGTATTAGGTTTCAGAATTGCTATATCTTTCATTCCACATAGACAAGGGATCCAGCATAACGACTACATACGTAAAGGCATATCGTATGTGCATCTGATGGACATCACAGATAATCGCAAAGATTTGCTAAAAGCAAAACTGAGGCGAAAAAGATGAATTGCTCAGAGATTAATAGACATTTACATCGTCAGGGAGGTTTTTTTTTTACTGACCTGATTTTTTTATTTTTAAATTACTCATAAGAGGTGTCGTGGTCGTGGGAAACTTCTTATCTATGAGCCTGATAAATTGTAAATGCGATAGTTGCTAGAGAAAATAAATAGATACGATCTAGCTCTCAAGGACAAAGATTGTACCGAAGTCACTGACAGTTTTTGTTTTTCTTTTTTTAATAAACTGTGAAGAACGACGGAACCACTACAATTTAAAGACAGTGATTAAACGAATCAGGTTAATCTGTTTTTAGGGCAGTGTGCTAACTTCACATTAACTACAATAAGAAATATTAATTAATTTGTGAGATGTATCATCTTTTTGTTGAAATGTATCATGCACATGTCAGTTTTATTTGGTCTGTGTTTTTCTTGTTTGGTACTGTTTTAATAGTGCAAGTTTATCTCAGTCATATCTGTCCATCACTGGCTAGCCTTGTGAACCAGGAAAGTAACTGTTTGGGAGCAGATTGTTGGCACTGGTGATTGACAGGGCTTGATAACCCCAGTCATTGTTGTCCCGACTCATGACTGATACACTGTCCGGGTGGTGCAAAGATGTCTTTACACAGTACTTAGAGTCTGGAGGTCTCTCAGCTTCTGGATCTTCACAATCAACCTCACATTTTAGCTGCTTAATTGGGATAATTAATTTGCTAAGTTGCCTAGCACAGTGTTTGAAGAGAAAATCTAATTAAAATAAAAGCAAATTCTCAAAACATTACTAGACTCCAGCCCTGGAAGGTTATAGCTTGGCATCTGGGTGTTGGGATGACTTGGAGCTGGCAGGTTCCTGTCAAGCCAAAGCTAGAAGGGTCATCAAGGGTGGGAGGATTATGAAGGGTGGGAGGACCAGTAAAAGGTGCCCATCCCCGTGTTTTGCAGTTTGGACACAACAGGTGAGCGGCTGGTTCAAAAATGCAATTAAATGCTTATTTGTGTAAGATAGGTAGGTACCATAATGACTGACAGATAGGTACCATGATGATTAGCTGTAAATGTCAAGCTTCGAAATGTTTCAGCATTAGATATCCATTAATGTGACAGCATTTTTCAGTGCTTTGAAGTAATCTTTACCTTATTTTCACAGGCCTCATGTTCATGGCACAGTATAGTAAAATCCAATTAATCCAGCCAGTGACTTGGCCAAAGATGTACGTTCAAAAGAATGTTATCATTAATTACTTTCAAAGACTGTACAAAAAGGGCAAAAAGAAATGAGCAGGTTTACATTGTAAGACTGACATTTTTGTTTCAGCTAAAATTTCAAACATCTTCAAGAAGGTCACTAATTCACTCACTGCTTCTTTTGTTCATGTAACAAATTTCAGTATTCAGTTTTTTATACTTGGGAAACCCACTTAATGATTGTATTGTATTTTAGTCACATTGCTTTTATTGCCGATTACAATGTAAACTTCCTGGACAAATACATCAGCTGGAAGCATGATTGTAAGATCAATGGATTTCAATGCAAGTAAAAACCATTGCAGTAATATGATGCTTTTGAAAAACATGATCTGGGTTTCCTGTACAAAATCAAGAGCAGAACGCAGGTCAGTTCAAAGTGGACCACTTTGCTGAATAAATCACATGCCAACCACATGATGGAAAATTATATCCATCCAACTTAGTGTGTTTGTTGGACATCGCTATCACGAGCCAGTGGCGATCCATGCATTTTCCTTGCTTGGTTTTGTGAAAGGTTTTGCTATGCATGCTCTTCTTTGACAGCAGTGAAATGCTGGTAATTGGTCAATTGTGGGCTTCTCTGTGATCCTTTAAACACATCTTTTCAGTTATAATGATGTCCCTGGTGAGCTCATGTGTGGAATAACTCTGGAGTACTAAGGAGCGGTAGGCATGGAAGAGGCAAATGCTAGGGGTGCTGTCCATCCATAAGGGAAGCCCAAATGAGAGAAGATTAAAAATGTAAGGGGCACCAGCTAAAATCTTGCCTAGGGCACCGAATTGGTCAGCACCAGCTCTGAATTATGAAGGCCTCATCTTCAGAGACAATTTATCTGATTCTTGTGTGTTATTTCAGACTCAAGAGAATACGGAGTGGACGGGCATAAGTGTGGTCCCTTCACATTATGGGTTGTATTTACACAAGCGGGACTCTTAAGGACTTCCATCCATCCATCCATCCATCCATCCGTTATCTCAATCGCTTATTCCTGGTGAGGGTCGTGGGGAAGCCTGGAGCCCATAGGGCACAGGGCAGGGGACACCCAGGGCAGGGCTCCAACCCACCACAGGGCACACACGGCAATTTGGACACACCAGTCAACCTAACCTACATGTCTTTGGACTGTGGGAGGAAACCGGAACACCCGGAGAAAACCCACCAAGCACAGGGAGAACATGCAAACTCCACGCACACAGACTCAAGATGGGAATTGAGCCCCAGGCCTGGAGGTGCGCAGCAACAGTGCTAACCACCACTCCACCGTGCCGCCCTCTTAAGGACTTAATAATAATATAATAATATAACCACATCCCAGGTTGGTATGTGCAACATTATTTAGCTTCCAACAGGACAAAAACAAAAGAAAAGAAAAACAATTCATTGGACATTGTGTCACAAATAATTGTATTCCAAATTAGTATGTCACTAACAGGAATGACAAAGGGCGGTTGTGCACAGTGCAGCAATTCAGATAACGACAAAGTCAAATTATAGAAATCCAAGGAGAGCAGTAATGTCGTTTTTCAGAACAAAGTTTGTTAAAAATACATCTTACGTGTCAACCTCACACGCTAAATCAGACAAAGGACTTTGGTTTCGTCTTTTTACTGTGCCATTATGGTTCCTGTCAGCAAGTGCATCACAACCTGTAGACACACATCTCGTTTCCTCTTCTGTATTGTGAGACAACTAGGAGTGTCAGTTATAGGGCATGAAAGACTCCTCAGTTTAGAGCAGCGCTTGTGACATAATTGATGTTCCACCTAAATCTGCAGCTGGCATACCAAATTACAGTTACAGAAAAGATTAAGCTCATTAGGAATAAAGAATTAACATTTTTATGTCAATGCCTTATTTACCATAATGGCCCATGAGAGTAATGCAGCATAATTAATTGATTAGAGAAATAAAAAGCTTTCAGACGTGGTATTGTTATTAATATCGTTTGTAGGCTTTTGCATGTATGTCACTTATTGTGTTACCATTTTATAATATTGTGAATGCACAAACATGGGTTTATATTAAACTTGAACAACAGTTCCTGTTCACATTTCTTTCTGCTTTGATTGTGGCTTCTCCTTTCCTTTGTAGACACACATAAATATGTAATCCTCACCACACTACTCTATCAGGGTGGTTTCTAGTGGTCTAAATAGCTCTTACTGTCTTTTAACTTAAAAACAAGATTCACTTGATTGGGGATTTTATGGATCTCAGAAGATGGATTAAAGTCTCAAGGCATTGACATATTCCTGAGATCAAGGCAAGCACAAGCATGTAGCTCGAGGTTAAAATAAATGAACAAAGAAATACTTATCAAGCAGCTGCACTAAATGGCAATGTTCTCTGAGCCCCTGTTGTTTAAGTAGTAAAGGGGCAGTGGGTCGATGCTTGTTGACTTGGCAACCATAGAGACAAAGTGTCAACGTGTAAAAGGTGAAGGGGGTGGTGAAGGTTGCTGGCTGTACAGGTGACTGAGCAACCTTACCAAAAAGACATATGAAGATGTAGCTGTTACAGAGGTGGTGGTTTGTTAAAGAACACACCTACAGGAAATGGTGATGTCATTTCAGGCCCACTTCTCACCATGAGTGGAATGCCTCCTTTTTAACCCTATCTTGGATCCTGGGTTGACAATACATAGTGTACTATGATAAACAGCCATTCTTAAATCATGTCTTGATAGGAAGGCAGTGAAATATTTTCAGCTATGACTTTATAACCACTGAGCAGTGGTTAGGGCTGTAGTCTCACACCTATGGGGTTGGGGATTCAAATCCCACCTCCAATTTTTGTGTGTGGAGATTGGAGGTTTAGATCCTGCCTCTGCCCTGAGTGTGTGGAGTCTGTGTGGTTTAGGGGTTTGTAATAATCAAAGGTAAACTTTTGAAAGGTCATATTGATTCTGGAAGTGATCAAACCATGGTTTAGAAATGATTTACATTAAAAAATGTTATCAGCACCTTTGAAACAATCCAAATTTGTTGTTCACAAAGAGAAGAGGTCTCACCACACTGCAGACATTTACATTCAGGTGAAGGGATGGGCTTATTTAGCTAACATTGGAGCTGACGATAACTTCCCTTTCACAGTGACATTGACTCATGATCTTCCCATCTTCTTTGACTTGTTTTCAGCTCACAGTTGTAATGTACCCAAGATAAAAACGTACAAGAGCCTGATGTAACCTTTGGTGCACAATCTTTTTATTGGGGCTGACATCAAGACAAAACCCAGGAAGGCTCAAAAGACATGCTGCCAAAGAAGACGAGAGAAATTCCATCACACTGTTATAAATTCTGCAGGTGAGATTGCTCCTGACCTGCCCTTGGGTTGTGAGGTGCCCACAATTATAGAGATGCGGCAGAAAGATCCCATCTTGACTATATCTTTTTTTAAGGATAGGGAGAAGGAGGCAGGGACTGAGACTGATTGTATGAGTAGGTTTACTGTCTACAGATAAGTGTTTTGTACCAGCAGCATGGTTAACCAGCAGGTGGTCCCTAACACAGACTGAGACCTGATGCTTACCTGGGGTCACTCCATCCCCTGGGCTGCTCATCCTAGGAGGAAGCAGAAGACCACAGCCTTTATAAACTTTTTTTTTTGCTAGCTACAGCTGGCCATAAACAACAGATATGTTAAATGTTGTCTTTGATTTCATGTGTACTGTGTACTTCACCCATGCACAAACACACATGCACTACAGTAAACAGATACTGTTCCAACAAACAGGATAGACAGACCATAAACAGAAAAACTAATACATCTCTCACCAGTTCAACACTTTACCAAGTCCCAACAGAGCTATTTCAGCACCTGCATTAGCTATCAATATTCTTTAATAAGCTGCAGAGCAAACTGCATTGTTTATCAAAATGTCTCTGCAAATGCAAGCCAACTTTCAAATACATATATCCACCTATAGCAGCCCTCCTGTCTAATTATTTTGGGACTATTTGCAGAGTTAATGGGGAAGGCATGCAGTGCTGTCCCATACAGTCCAGATAATAATAATAGTAAATCATATTAACATGCTCAACTAAAACAATTTTCCAAAGTATGCATTGCAGCATATCAAGGGATTAAATCTGCAACGCATTACAGCACTGTAGGTTAAAATATAAACCATTCATCAATATTCCAAGAGCAAAAATTCCAGTTTAGGAAAACAGAGAGCCCAGATTGGAAACTTGCAGCACAAGGCCAGATTCGCCTTGGACAATATACCAGTAGTAACAAACCACAGGTGCAGTTTACAGATGCCAATTTAAACTATGTATGACTGATGTATGACATTGCGGCTTACGTTATAGCAGATCAATGAATTTATTATTTATTTAGCACTAATGTAATTGTGGCAGATCACAACTGGAAGAATCATTACCTGTTTTATGACGAAAAGTGGGAAAACATTTTTTTAACCACAGATCCGCATATACATGCCTTTGAGGAGCCAAAGGGACTTGCTTTTTCTCCCAGCATCCCGCTAATGAGGCAGCTGAGTTTGTGTCTGAAACAATGGCTTTGCTCTAAACTAACACTCAGCATAGACTGAACCTGACTGCGGCACAGAGGACCTGTCTCCTCCCACAGCCTGCAGCTGACAGCTCCATGCAACTGAGGCAACAGGCAACTGTGGGTAAAGTTTTAATCATTTTAATAGACTTTGAGCAGTAAGTACTAGGGAAGGATAACCAAGGGAGGAGCACAATCCAATTAAATAAGCAAACTTCTAGCTTTAAAGCAGCAAGGGTGGTGTGATTTCTCCTAAGGGCATGTTTGCGCTAGGTTTCCTGGACTGGACCCTTCCACGATGTGGAATCTCAGCTCCTGATCAAACACTTTATTCACATCTCACATCTCAATTTATGCTGTCGGCACATTCGTGTATGGGGCCGAATGTGTTTAAATGACATTAATGATAATGGGACACAGACAGTGAAATCCTCTTGACGTTTAAGAATGGCTCACCTGTTATCTCATCCACGCTATCCTCATGCTCCTGAAAGCCAAGTGGCTGTTTACTCAAGTTTTACCTTGTAAGTAAGATTTAATAGCAGGCCAGGGCCGCTCAAGTGCGGTTTGATTTTAGTTGGCACATTGTGGTAGTCTGCCAGCTGTCAGCGTTGCCCAAGGAAGTGGCAGCCGACTCTGCTCTTTGGTAGTAGACTCTGTAACGACGAGCACATCACGCTGGCACTCACTTTACCAGAGAGTGATCAATTAACAAAACAACAACATTCTCCATCTGCCCAATTAACTGTCAGAAATGGAGCCAGCAGGACCAATCACACAGTGCTTTTCTTCAAGTGAAGAGATGTTCTTCATCGTCTGCACAGTTTCACTCAGTGACACCTGACAGGATGAAAGGAGGAGTTTTAAAGATGTTTAGCAAGGAAAAAAGACTCATCTTCAGCTGGTGGTTACTTCTGAATGATTAATGCAGGGCGACATGGTAACTTTCACTCTAGAGGCAAACTGGTCAGCGTCTCAGGGCACATAAAACAGCTGCAAAAGACAGTATGTTGCCATGGACACCTCCGAAAAAGCCATCAAGGAGAAATAAACTGTCTCAATGTTTTCCACTGTAGAGCTCAGGCCTTGCGCACTATGAGAGCCACCCTGGGGGTGTATAGAGTGTATAGATATTAATGACCTAACCCTGCTCACTGTCATATCTGGGTTATTATTTTTATCATATTTGCTACTGCATCTATTGCAATGAAATTGGCACAAGGACCACAGAAGGGCATATTAAAGTGGAAAGACTATAAAACCTCAAAACGAGTTTGAGGTAATAATGAAATGAGTGCATTCTTTTATTAACGTATAGTATAGTAATGCTGTGTTTTTAGTGTCTTGTGTTTTATAATATTTTTTAACATGTGCAAAATTTGTTCCACTTTGAAATTATGTACATAATGGAATCTGCATTACAAATAAAATGTATTGATAGTTTTTTTCCTTAATTAACCACAGAATATAATACAAATGTTAAACGTGAGAAACTATATCTAGTTTCTTGCAGAGATCCTTCTAGGAAGAGTGAGGCTCCAGGTGATGCCAGGCTAGGATCACCTCTAATAACCACATCAAAGGTGGTACCCAAAGAAGGTATGAGTTGTATTTAAACAGGTACTAATGAGATGTTCACACTTCATGGGGCCCAATCACAGCATGATTAATAGTGTCCTCGCCTGACTTCTCTGCACTGATTTTTAAAGAGATAAGATCACCATTAGCCTAAAATCTACATAGCCTCATAGCCTCTTTATTAGGTCTACAATGTGGAAACATATTATCCAAATTTTAAATAGTTTTAAGTTATTATATATTATTTGTCCAAAGATTAAGTCACAAAAAGAGAATTATATTTAGGTGCATATAGAGTATGGACAACTTGAATGACATTTGTGTTGTGGGATTTACTACAAATAGCATTATGAAGTCATTTATAATAGTGAGGCATTTAATCATATGCAAGTGTTAACTTACTAACTGGTCTACAAATTGGTATTTGTCTTTCAGCATTTTAATATTGAACTACAATAGGAAAGAATCTAAAATGTATCTTTATGTAATATATATATATAAATAACATTATCCTACAGAATGCTATTAAAATCATGCACTTTATAAACAAAATCCATCTGAGAATTACCTTGCCAACACCAGCACACAGTGCTATAATTTCTGCAAAAGTAATAAACTAATTGCACATTGTACTTGAAAGACAGCACCATCACTGAAATTTAAAATAGAGCAGAGGTACGCGCTCACTGAATGGCCTGGTGCCCCAAACAGTGTGAGCTAACATGGATGTGTGAGAGTGTGGGGAGAGATGTGGAGATTCGTGGAAGCAGCACCTCAGTAACACTGAAGCGGAAACATCTGTGTCAGGCGGAGAAGAAGGTGTCCAGCACGTCCATGGTCACATGCTGGGTTTGAGCTGCAGGACAGCATAAAGCATCATGAGGAAACGCTTGTTTCTTAATTAGGTTTAAGTAGCATCTTAATTAGCAACATCGTAATTAGAACCCATGTCGCATGCCGCGGACAGCCACTTTGTTGCGCTCTTGGACAGCGAGCACGCTGGCCTGACTCACAATGTGCTGGACAGGTTTCTCGTGAGCCTTCATCTTCATTAAACTGCCTAAATGCATACAACTGGGATTTTCAAAAAAGTTACTTAAGGACATTTAAAATGTGAGTTATGTTATGGGTTTTTGGGCACAGGTCCTCAAAGCCACAGAACACCTCTGTGTTTTGTACTCTTTGCTCTCAGGTGGTTCTTCTCCTGGTCTTTTCTGTTTTCTCTCCTGTGTTTTACTGTTACATTCATATTTATATCAGCTGCATTCTGTAAATGCTCTTTTATAAACCTAATGCATTTCTTAAAGTTTTTTTTCAGCTTTCTCAACAAAAAAACACTGCTCATTCTTTTCATCTGTTGTGAATTGAAATGCAACCATGCAGAGCAGTTGGGTATAATCTGCACTAACGAGTCTGCTTTTTTCTCTTGTTGCAGTAAATAAAAAAAATAGGGCTACGGCATAGAAAAAAAGTAATTTCCCCAAGAGTGTATCTAATTGAAAATTTCCCAGGTTCAAATTTAGGCTGAAGGCCCACATAAAGTTCTTTGGTACACATCACTGGATACTGCTCACAGACAAAGAGCCACCTGGCCTGACTCCCAGGGTCTACAGGATGGTTTAGCAGCTGCCAATAGGATCCTGTAACATCCAAGTTGGCAACAGAACTGTATGGAAAGGTAGAGCACAATCTCTCAAGGTCGACACTCACCAGATCTGTGTGCTTCTGTAGGCACTGGACTTTATGGGCAGGGCATGGTGTACCTCTCTCTTCTGTCATTAGTAAATATTTTGACCTTCCCTCCCCCACATATGCATGTGTGTGGCAATAACATTTGATTTCTGAGTAAAAATTTATTACTTTTCTCTGTTGGGGTAATGTGAGTTCAATTTTGAAGGAGGCACTCCTACAAGATCAGTATTTTGCAGAGATGCACTTCTCTGAATCACTATTGAAGAGAGGTCTAATACAACCACAAATTATTTCTACCATCTTTTCATTCTTCATGTTTATACAGGATTCAACCTGCATACAGCCTGAGAGTTGTAAGATTTCAACAGTCTGGATTTATTGCATCATTCCTTACAATGGAATATACTGTACGGTAGCTTCCAAACTAAAGTGATTATTCAGCATAACCTCTGAAACCTCTGACTGTAAATTATTCCCATGACGGAGGAAATTTTAAAAGTGCAGGGTAAGGAAAAACCAAGGCAGAGTGTGGAGTGAGGCATGTCCAAAAGGTCAATTTACCTTAGTTATTACCTGTGACCAGTTTCACCTGTTCACTATTACCTTTTCTACTTGAAGTGCTATTCTTTCATTAGCCCTTTGTTCTGTCATTGCTCAAACTGCCTCTTTGATGTGTTAAATGAGATTATATGACATTTTTTGTCACAAAATCGGTCTGTTACTGTTCACTTCCTGTGAAAGTTAGTGTTGCCTCTGTGTTTGGTTTGATTATGAATAAAACATTTGGAGCTCAGCTGTGTAGTGCGATGTGTTCCCTCACATGGCTGAGTGATACTGTTGGAAGCAGTCATAAAACAAAAATCTGGTCAAAATTTAGTTTCACACTATTATTGTACTGTATTTGTCCTTTTGCAAATGATTCTATTAAGAGAATTGTACAATTTCACACACAGAATATTTTACAGAATTAACTCAAAGTACCTGAGAAGTGTAACAGAAAGACCCCTTGCAGGACCTGAACCCATAACCCTCAGGTTAAATGCCTAAGTACTTAACCACCCTGTGTGCTGCTGTTCTCTGGAGACAGCCACATATGAAAGATAACCTCACTATATAGCAATGGGATACAACTCACTGAACCTAGTCTACTGTTTTCTGCTGTGGCTGCTTAAAAACAACATTTCTGGCGTTTGAATTAGCAGCTTGTATTAGTGGTGGAAAATAGTGCCAATATCAGGACCAAATCATACTGTTGGTTGCTATACATTTAGAGCTGGCAGTGGATGAATCATAGGTGTGATAGTGCTTTTATATTCTGAGCAAAACTGGAAGTATAAGCTTTTACACTTACTAATGGGAGTTTCACTTGGGTGACTGTATTTAACACAGTATATTTTTTAAGGACAGAAGGGAAGAAAGTCCACCCTGCCAGGTAATTTGATCAGTAATGCATCTCAGGTTATACATTGAATATATGTAACCCTTAATATTAATTTGGCAGAGCAAGACAGGACTTTAGGGAGTACCAAATGTTTGTGTCAAAGAGATCTCTGGATCTATGTATTTAACAAACTGTATTTCTGCCAAAGAATAGAAGTTATATACTGCATAGATGTAGCAGTACTCCTAAAGACCCCCCCCACATCTTATTGTTTATACTGATATAGATGTTAAAATGTTATACAAGAACCATCTGGAATTTAAATAAACGTACATTTTAATCCAGAAAAGTTTGTTTTTCATTTTATTGAAAATAATTAGAGGATGCAATTAACAAAATTATGTAAATACATGACGCATAACAAAATTACAATTCATGAAAAAAAATAAATATGTTACTATAGGTGTTCATAAAAAACTGAAAAATTCAAACACTGATAAACACATTAAAAAAACTAAAAAAAAAAAAAAAAATCCACAAGTGTACCAAACACTTCCTTTTTTTTTTTTAACCTTAATCTCCTTTTGCAGTTTTGCTGACTGACCCCACAAACCCCAATCTAGTTCACATTCCTTTGTATAGGACACTGCTACACAAACAGGCCGCGCATCCAGTTCTGGGTACAGAAGGATGACATGCAATGTTGGCTTAGGCTCTGTTGGTCTGCCCACATCCCAGTTCTGCCTACCGCAGGACTGCAACACTCAAACGCACTCTAACAGTCTCCGAGTGAAGGCCAATGGTTAGTCACATGACCTTGGCATGCAGGAAACTAAAGGTACTAAATCGTTTGTCACATGACAAAGGTTCTATGTACAGTTCACAAAAACTGCAGATAGAACCTTTTTTAAATCTTTAAATCCCATTTACTATCTGAAGTTTAATTTGTTGACATTTCTTTTTTTCTCCATCATAATACTGGGCACTTAGTGATGTTACACACTTAATGAACTAAACAGAATAAAACAGCATTCCGTTTTGTTTTTCCCCCAGGTACCTAACTTCTATATTGCTTAAGTCTCTAAATACCATAGCAATATTGAGAATTACTTTTTCTACAGCACTGAAGTTTACAGGACATGGAAAAGACAGGAAAACACCAACACCTTCTGCAAACCTCAAGGTTGAGGACAGAACAGCAGTAATGTTAATAATGTTAATAAGCTGATCAGGGTATATTTGTGTAGATATGAGGAAGTCTTTGTCCCAAACAGACAAGCGGAGTACTGTGCGCTGTCTAAAAGGCATATATGAAGTAGCAATATGTGCCAACAAACAGTTAATGCAGTTTTAAAAGATTTAAGACAGAAAACCGCTGACTGCAGATGATAACTTCTGACTGAATACATTACCAGCTGAGCTTGGATGAAGTCGTAGCTACTGGGCCAAGCTGCAACATTTCACATGGATTTAATCCCTCTGAACTTTATTTTAAAGGTCACCGCTTTCTTAAACAGCAGACAGACATCTACTGGGAATTCAGTGCTCCCCAAAAACTGGAGAAAAAAAATGCCATGAGGGTTTCACACATTTCGCTTAACAAAATCAGGGAGTGGAGTCACTTTCAGTGAATAAAACTATTCTTGGCTTCCATATTTCCTTAAAGCATTCGCATCACTACAGGAAACGTATATACACGAATCTCACACGAGGTCACGTAGACCTCTAATACTTCCAGTTAACAAAGACAACAGATTATAATGACAGAATGAAAGAAGTAAAATAAACTGAATAATGCAGTCTGAAGTGATTTTTATATTTTCAGAAACACTTTTAAACAGGCAGTACCTAATGTTTGGTGCATTCGCAAAGAGGTTAGAAAGTGTAGAAAAAAAAAAACGTAGACATTTATTTGTAGTGTGGGTGAAGAGGTCAGTTTTCACCAGTTGGCCGTTACAGCAGCCCGCGGCGGGCCAGCATCAGGGATGGGAAAGGGAGCAGTTCGCTTCACGACACCGTAATGCACTTGTTATAGAAACACGGAGAAAGGTGCCTATTTTTGTCTTGTTAAAGAAATGGGGACGGAGACAGGATAGAAGCCGTTTTGAGCACACGCGGGTACAATCGTCAGGTTGACTGCACAACAGAGTAATCCACTGCATCCTGGGCTGCAGTCAAAGGAGTAGTGCAAGAGATGTGTGATGCTTCATCAGATGGTGTCAGTTTTACATAAACAGGATGCCATACGTCCTGTACTGCAATCAATGCACTATTTAATCCATGTGTTTCATAAAGGTGTAATGGAGCATCCTCATATTGTAACTCTTTAGTGAGTATAGCACTGATCGCAGCACTGACCCACCTCCTGTACGGTTTTAGTGTGCCGGTTATGGTCCTTTGGAGGCTTGCAGTAATGCCACTGGCAGTTACAAAAAACATCCTTACAACAAACATGGTAGAAAGAAGTGGAGTCTTGGGCACAGAGACACTTCTGTTTCCTTCTAGTCGCTTCCACAGTGCCCACAATGCACTTCTCCACTTTGGCCAATGAGGAGGTACATGAAGCAGGCAGATGGAGAATGTCGCACAGCAGTTTGAAGAGTGGTTACCTCTCGTCACATGACCTGTACACATGTCTTTGTGCAGAATAAATGGAAGGTGAACTTCACGAGGCACGTCATATTCACACTGGATTTGAGGAATGGTGGGTGTCAATGATAGGGATGGGGGGGCTGGTCAAAAGTTCATACATATTCATTAATATGTATATATGACCTTTTTCAGAGGCCTGAACATCCTTTGCACCCTACAGGGTGACAAACTAGAGGCAAATAGTGTATGGGAAAAGGGGAGACGAGAGGGGTATCTATGCGTTCACTTGTGGCTGAGGGGGTTCTCCTCTCCACTGGGGTGCAGACGGCCGAAGCGAGGGCTTGCGTCACGCTCAGTCTCCTCGGGCTGGCTTGGAGCCAGCGGCATCCGGGAGGTGCCGTTGCCTGGGGAGGGTCCCTGTGGGCCCTGAAGGCAGACTGGGCTGGTCTTGGGCTTGGGCAGGGTGGGGCTGGTGAGTCCGAGGCTGGCCAGAGCATCGAGGGTACCGTCTGGGTCCACCATGACATTGATGACTAAAAGCAGAGGGAAAAAAATGACACAAATCCACATCAGCTACACCAATACATTTATACAATTAGTACTGCAGCTCATGATGCCACTATGTGCATGTATGTCTATTGTAACTAAGCAGCACCTCATCAGCAGAAAATGTTTAATTTGACCAAATTCTGTAATAGAATAAAAGTTTTGGTTTCCGACAGTAACGACAAGTGGATTTAAAATTACTGTTGCAAATTCTTAATTTTGTTGCATTAGCCACCATTTTAGATTCTTTCTGAAGCCCTGATACTTCCGCCATGTTAACATGAGTTTGCAAGTGATAAACACATTTACACAGCATCCCTTCAACACGTACATTGCACACATAAAATTCAGTGCAAAAAGCCCTGCTTATATTCACATAATGAACACAAGGAAATAAAACGGTCCAGAGAGATCACTCTGGACTAACCTATCTAAAGGCTAATACTAAATGTGGCAGGAAACATCTTCCCTGGGAATGATGCTGTACTTTCAAATAACCACACCCTAAACATAACAGTGCTTCTAAACATTAACAGAAGCATTAAAGGCAACCATTTAAAATAAAAAAAAACATTTGTATATCTACTGTGAAGGAAGCAGATGAAGTTAAAACAAATCAGAATAAAATGGCTTCTTTCTTTGGCCTTTTCTCTAAATATGTCTGTCTGTAATTTTACTACACTATTGTGTGTATGTGTATTACTGCACTATCCTGTGTGTGTGCATGTGTGTGTATTACTGCATTATCGTGTGTGTGTGTGTGTATTACTGCACTATCCTGTGTGTGTGCGTGTTTGTGTGTATTAATGCATTATCGCGTGTGTGTGTATTACTGCACTATCCTGTGTGTGTGTGTATTACTGCACTATCCTGTGTGTGTGTGTATTACTGCACTATTCTGTGTGTGTGTGTGTGTGTGTGTGTGTGTGTGTGTGCATTATCCTGTGTATTACTGCACTATCCTGTGTGTGTATTACTGCACTATCCTGTGTGTGTGTGTGTATTACTGCACTATCCTGTGTGTGTATTACTGCTCTATCGTGTGTGTGTGTGTGCGCGTCAGACCCCCCCTGGCTGTACCTTGGAGTTGCTTCTCCACCCTCTTCAGTTCAAGCAGAATCGATGAGATCTCCTGCAAAAACACCAACCACAAAGAAAGGACGGAGAGCATTAGGAGAAAACTGACACAAGGAGAAGAAAGGAGCGCTCCAACGTGAACGAAACATGAATACTGACAGTCAGATGCCAGCTGTGGCATCTGCGTGGGAGAACCACGGTCTCTTCCTTCGTCTTTAACGCTCTGACCTGTCAGCTCTGTCTGCAGACAACAGGAACCCAGGGGAGTCCAGCCGAGCGATTTACATTCTGCTGCTGCTAATCTTCATGGAACACCTCAACAGCGGAACAGGATCAGGGCTAAGCAGTGCGGCGTGCACCCATGAGACTGTTAATCGCCGCTGTGTGGCGTTTCACCTGTGCACGCAGAACCCTGAACACACCGCAAACGCCACAGCTAAAGCTAAGAGGTGCTACAGAACTCCAACTGCCAGTCATTCAAGACGTGAAATAATCAGAATAAGTACAAAGGGGGGAGAGGCTTAAAGGGTTAGCAACAGCACAAGAGGGAGACAGACATGTCCATCTTTAACACAGCACCGCCTGTCACAATGCTAACTGCTGCTCTGTCCCATCCTCCTGATCACCGCCGAGGTGTGAAAGCAGATCAGGCCTCAGGAAGTATCAGGGTATGGCACTGTGTAATCGTAAACTCCACACAGTGGTATAAACTTTGTGCCAAACACTCAGTCTTAGCTCAGTGATGTAGCTGAGTAGTAAATGTAGACAGGAAGTGTGCCAAGATGCCCATTAAACCCACACACCCGTCCACAGCTAGAGGTGTAGGCTGAACAGGCAGGGACAACAACTTATATTGAGCCCTGCAATACACAGCCCAGCTTTGGCAAAAAAAACAGGGCTTTCAATGGCTAGTGTGTCATGGGGACAAATTTATATGATGTAGAGACAAGTAAACTAGAGGGATCAATTCATCAGGAATATACATTCTGCACAAACAATAGTGGTTCTTTTTTGAAAATAATCAGCATATGGATATTTACATTATTGGATGGAAATCCACCAATCCACCTGCGTCCAGGTGAGCCCAGATCAATTTCACAATGCATAAACAACAAAAAAAATGCAAGTTTGGCTGAGCTTCCTCCGTTTCCCAGCATAAAACAAAAGGTTACTAAATGAAAAGAACAATAAAAAAGGGGCTGACTCGGTTGCGAGCCAGTCAGCCACGCACCTGGGAAGCAGCTAGCTGGTGCTCAAGAGCACATCAAGACCCACGCAAGCACCAGGCTCTTCAGTACAGTTTCCCTAGTAGCACACTACACTAGGGTCATATAGGAAGTGCAGTTCCAAAAATGTTTCTCAAACACTGGACCTTAGGGATCAGTCTTGCTGTCTGGAGCTTCTTCACATAGCGTCAGTCATTAAATGACAAAATGATATACATGTTACTTGAGAAACGCAAGTAACACCCACAAAGTCCATGTCGACAAACCATCATGTAGAGTCATGTCACCGGTTTTCCTACAGGTCGTGTGCATAATTTCGAGTCATGAAGTTATGCGCTGCCTTTTCTCAGGCTGCACCCACACCTACGACAGGTAATGTAGTTGCCACCACACCTGAACCTCACACTTTTGAGGTACAAACCAATGTCCTGGAGGAATGAGGCAAGGTTGCTAACCGCTCACCCAGCATTCCACTGATGTATTCCTAAGTTTTATTGAGTGTTTGGCACTAAAGCCTTGTCTTGGTCATCTGGCCACGCAGAGACTACTCAAACCTCTTCTCTTGACAGAGGGTCACGGCTCAGAGTCATGCCACCTAAACTGTGATTAATTTCCCTGAAAACAAATTATAGATTTTTTTTTTTAATCTATCTCCTCCTCATTGAATGAAGCAGGGAACAGTAACATAAATTAGGTTTCAGCACCGAGTGCTGACGGTTGCTAATTTACATGTCTGTGTGATTGATTACTGTATTGCGTAAGCACGGTACACAATGCACCTTCCTGCCCCAGTCTGTGTGGCTCTGCTGCAAAGTGATCTCGAGGGAGCTCAGCCAAGCATCCTGCTCCCCAAATGTCGTAATTACGTGAGCTGGTACCAATGTCTATAGATTTTTTATTTCATACTGAAGATCATCTTAAATTAAAAGCTCCACAGCCAAAACGGATGAGGTAAACATGAAACCAGCAACATCTACCATAAGGTGGATTGCAGACGGGCTCAGAGTATCCTTCCCATACCTCCAGAAGCTGCGTTTTTTTTTTTTTATTTTTTATTGGGCACTTCATTATCATGGCTGATAAAACAAAAAAATCCCATTGACATGAATGCAGTGCTGGAATGGAAACAGCTCTCTCACCTTGTTAGAAGTCTTGAGGAGAGGAATATCGCTCTCAGCACGAAGCTTGTTTTCTATCTCCTCCCAGTTCCTGTCCTTGTCCTTAAACAAGATCCTGGGAGGAGGAAAGCAGAAGGGTCACTAGTGTTATGCTGAGGCTTCATCTTTGTCTTTGACGTTCACTAACTGACTAAGCAGATAGGATTTGACCAGCAAACCAGGGCTCAGCCAGCTAACCAGTGCTTGACCGATCAACCAATCGGGACTTGCCTATTACAAACCCTTGCTTCTGTCATGCACTAAGAGGCTTCATCAACAATACACACAATATATTAATGGATCCATTTTCAAAACGACAAACTCGGGATGGTGGTTAGCAAGCTTTCGTTAGAATAAAATGCTTCATAGCTTCTACAATGATTTAAACACCAGCAGAGGGGGTGCCTGTAGCATTTATCGTAATGCTTTGCTAAAATTGTTAGTGCATCATACTCAGTAAAGCGAGCCAGTTTGTCTTGATGTATTGTGCTTTTACAGGGTTGCAATGACATAGTCTCCAAGAAGAAACAGGCTCTGCATCACACGCAACTGGTGTGAAAAGCAGCAATAAGGAGATTAACTGTAAAAAACGGTCACTTAGGGTGATTTGTGATGCTAGCATAATGAGGGCCAGTAGGAAGAATGAATGTGTGTTCCAGCCTCAGAGGGAAGATAAGTAAGCCATTCATTTTGTCTTATTCGATAATGATGTTTTTTACCCGTTTCAAAGGCGTTTTGCTGTTGGGCTCAGTGTCCTCTTCAGTAGGATACGTATTTGTTACAGAGCTCAGTGTGGATCCACAGTGGTCCCAAACACCAACACCCATGTTTATACATGTTGATTTACAGGATTTCTGTGTGTATGTCATTGCATCAAATAGAGACTACAAAGCTTTCATTTCTGTGTGTCTATAGTTTTGACTGAGTACTGCATATTTATGGAACAGATGATAAACACAGACTAGGCCATTGGAAGAAAAAAAAAAAAAAAAAACTGTAGATAAAAACAGAAGTTTCTGTTACACAGGATTTTTAAGTTAAACAGAAATTCACACTAAATGGTTACCTGATTTTGCTGGCTGTCTTGTCCACAGACTGGCGGATTTTTGCAGACAGCTGGGACACAGAGGTGAGAAGCAGGCTGTCCAGTACAGCCTTCAGAGAAAAAGGGAGTAATATAACAATAAAAAAATAATAATTATATATTTAAAAAAAAAAAAATTTCCACCTTTTAACAATTTAGGTAGAACCTGTGGATGAGGTATTAAAAAAGGGTGCCAGAGAGAAAGGGTGGACCTGGAACACCTAACATTTCACATAAAGGAAACGTGCGCCCTCCAGTGGATAATTAATGCAATGTTAATGCATATTTTGCAGACTGCCTGCATGTTATACCTCTTTATGGGTGAAATAAAGTTCACAACCACATATTAAACATGACAATTATAAAGGAAATTATAAAATTTAATTAAAGGTTAAATATATTGATAAAAAACACTGCCTCAGATTTTGCACTGACAAATCTAAATCCACTGACGTTGTGTTGAAAATGAAGGTACGAATGCAGCATCATGTCACTGAAAGACCAGCTGTCGCATTCCAGCAGTGATGTGCAGTCGCACCTAATAAATATCAAAGTGAAGTGGAACAGGTTCTGCTGAACAACCCGAGCCACAAGGTACCAAAGTTCAGCACCGCCTGCCCCCCCGCATCAGATGTGCCCATGCTCTGTCACCTCGTCCCGGTTCCACGTGCGCCGTCTCAGGGCCATCTGTGGGTCCTGACTGTCGGGAGCACGGGGGCGGAGCTCTACGGGTCGTCCGTTAATCTCGGGGGCCTTGGTTTGCACCACCGGAGGGATTTTCCTGAAGTTCAGGCTCTCGTCGAAGACGCGGTCCACAAGCTGCGTGTGCATGTGGCGTGTGCATAGAAGGTAGAGGACAAACAGACAGATAATAGGGATCACACATGATAACCGCATCCATGAGGAATGGGCCTCAAAACTACAGTTCACCACCAGACAGAGAAAAGGCAATACAAACAGGGGTAAATCCAGTTCTCCTAAAGAAAACTCTAGCTCTCGGTTAATTGGACATTACAGTCAGCACTAGAGTGACATCTAGTGGTTAATATTATACTGAACATACATACATACACACACACACACACACACACACACACACACACACACACACACACACACAT
>JABJVR010044060.1:0-30792 GCA_025773905.1 Chitala chitala
CCTGTCCCAACTTTTTTGGAATGTGTAGCTCTCTTGAAATCCAAAATGAGCCAATATTTGGCCTGAAATTTCAAAATATCTCACTTTCAGCATTTGATATGTTATCTATATTTTATTGTGAATAAAATATAAGTTTACAAGATTTGTAAATTATTGCATTCCTTTATTATTCACAATTTGTACAGTGTCCCAACTTTTTTGGAATCAGGTTTTTTCAACAACTGGCAACACATTGACACAAAGGGAAACTTAAATAGGGACAAAACCAATAGAACACTCTTGGGGATGACTAACGACTATAACAAGACAATGACGCAGGGCTGGTAACACATAACGAAGACCTAATGCTTAGGAAAGAATGAGAGGAAGGGCGACACCTGGTGGACACAGGGACCATAGCAGGAAGGGCGTGACAACAAGGTTTAGACCAGGGGTCAGCAACCCGCGGCTCCGGAGCTGCATGTGGCTCTTTCATACCTCTGCTGCGGCTCCCTGTGGCTTTGGAAAATAAATAATGAGTATTTAATTAAAATTTATTTTATTTTAGTTAAATTTAAAATTTAATTCTAAATTTTAAGATTATGGTGTTCTTGTGACATTAAAATAAAACGTTAAATTTTTCGTTGCTCAAAATATGTGTCACAACTGCCGATGGGCGACACCAGCCGGCACGTGATTTATTGAGCTTTTCGATCCCACACAGAAGCAGACAGCATTTTTGGTTTGCTGCAGATGGGAAATTTAAGCTTTTTATTTCATAAATACAAGGAAGACTCAAATAGACATTGAGTATTTCATTTGAAAGTAACCTTCAACCCAGCGTCTTTTTTTTCCGAGTTCGAAATGTTTTTGTTGCATGCAGAAATAAAATTTCGTTTTCTATGTAGCAGTTCATTGATTTCATAAATGCAACACACTATAGTTTTTTTATACATAGCATAAAGGTAAAAAACGATATATGCAGTGTTATCTTCATGTTAGATGTCAAAAGGGTTTTGTGGCTTCCGGTGTTTTCTTTTCTGTTGGAAACGGATCCAAATGGCTCATTGAGTGTTTAAGGTTGCCGACTCCTGGTTTAGACTAACAAGAGATTATGATAAACATCCCAGACAAAATTAATGCTTTAAAATATGTGCTGAATTCTAGGTTTCAAATTATTTTCATTAATGCAGTTTAGTAAAATGTGTGAGCATTATAACCTTCAATATCACAATTCAGTTCAATTAATTTTTATGTAGCTCTTTTTACTGCAGGGTTGCCCCAAGGATCATCAGAATGATGGTAAGTGTTGTCCTCTTTCTATTGTAATTTTTTATGCATAAAAAAAAAAATACCAGAAAAACCACAGTTTGTGGCAAAAGTAGCAAAATTATGATTTTCCTTCACTTGTAACACTTTCACAATTTTCAGAGTATCAATTCATTCTAAAAGACAATTTTAGAGTGAATTTAACAGAAGCACAAGAATTATAGTGTGTAGAAAGGAAGAAAGATCAAAAGCTAAATTGTAAGGCATCAACATTTCCTTTTTAAAGAGGGAGTTTCTTTATAACTAAAAAAAGGTAATTTTGATTCTTTCCCTTTTGCAGGTATAAATGGTTCACACTTAGTCACATGAAGATATTTTTAGGCGAAGGTGTAAATGGAAGGCTCCCACTAGGCATTAACATAATTATACAGAAACTTCAGCAATCCGTTTGCATTTCTTTACATTTCTAAAAGCATCAGCATGCCCAGTTTGATCTGACTGTGAACGTGGATATAAAATTCAGCTTTCCTGGCACAATATTCTTCAAAGTAACTAAGCATCTTCACTCAGTCTGGTTGCCGTTCCTGGGTACCGAAGCTTCTCTCTCACTGTACAGTGCCAAGAACACATGCCAATCACATTATAACTACAGATCATGAGTAAAGGCCATTCGGTTCAAACAGTAAACAGAGAATGAATCTCTACTGTGAATGCAAAAGACAAAAGCTGTTGAGTACGTACAAGAGCTGCTGAGTACATCTGTGGGGGCCAAATGAGTGCTGGTATGGCAGATCACTAGAGTAAAGGCGACATTTTTATCAGGGAACATTTTGTTTTTTGATGTACAACAAAAATTTTTAGGTTTTTATAAATTATGAGTTTTATAATTGGTACACGTTATTTTACAATTATAAATGTAACTAAGTGTTTTCCTATGCATTACAGACCTAAATGAATTCAGCATGTTTTTTTAATTGTGCATTGGTTTAAGTACATATCTGTATCATGGTTAGCTTCTATCCACCAACAACTTCCAATGAAGTGTATTCCACTTACAGGGACATCACTTAACATGCATTAACATGCATTATCATTTTATGTGTACATAGCACATCTGGCCCTTTTTCAATTCAGGCTATTCAGAATACCAGTTAACTTCCTTTATAAGCAGTAGAGATGATCTCAAACTCAGGCTATAAGCACGCACGTTTTTGGTCCCATTTACATATCACCTGGCCTGTCCATCTCTGCATACAAGCACCGATGTTGGTAGTCAGTACATCAGACACATGCAATGCATAGATCACCTATGGCTAATAATATTGCCCATTTTATAAAAAAAAATCAAAAATTTATCTTGTCTGCTTGACATCTGTTGATCTATACATCTGTATAAGGCTAAAGACTGGCAATGTCAGGTAAGTGCAAGGCACTGTCCTTATCTAAACATGCTGCAAAGGGATGCCAAAGAGAGTTCAGATCTGAGTTCTTATAAAAAGTTTGTTCACTCAGAGGTATTATTGCTTATTTATTGCTAATAAATTAGTAAGTAGAATGCTATTTAGAAGACAGACATTTCTCATTTGATTTAGCCTGTAAATGATGAAAGACAATGCCGTTCTTAAGCATTGGCCACATAGGATGCCACCAGCTGGAAGAACACCAAAGGTTTTGTAATTATTAAACTGCTGTGTCATGTTTTCATATGCAATATGAAAGGTAAACTCTCTGTGACCTAGAAACAATGCTAGATTGGAGTATTGTGTCTTTACTGAACATACTGAAAACTACTACATGCATGAAAACATCAAATTGGATTACAATCCTCTAATTTTGGAATATGCACACCACACATATTAAATCAAGTCGTAAGTCCTATATATTTCAAGGGTCTTTTCTTTCACACAGGGTCTTTAATTATCGAGCACCAACATACTTAATACAGTTTTAAAATCTTAACTAAAAGCCCATTTATCCTACATGCACCACACACTGCTGCGGGTACTGCTGTACATGCCCTTGTCTCCTGTGTTTTTTGTATTTCTGGGTTAATGTGGCCCAAAATAACCTGTCAGTCAACAGAGATCTACACCTAGACATGGTGCACCAATGGACTTCATACTGATGTTTTGAATCAAATATCAAAATAAGAATGGGGGGTTATTTTAAATTAATATGCTCATGGGAGTTTGGTACCCAGGTGACCTCAGACCTCCAGAAGGATTTGATCACACTGTGGACTTTTTTTGTTTGTGTCCTTTGTCGTTTCCTGGTGTTAACTTGTACTTCACTGTACCACCTTATATAATTCAGGGTTGCAGGAAGCCTGGAGCCCATCCCAGGAAGCACAGGGAAGGGAACACCGTGGGCAAGGTGCCAATCCCCCTCAGGGCACACACACTATGGGCAATTTGCAAATGCCAGTCAACCTAATTCTCATGTCTTTGGACTTTGGGAGGAAACCAGAGAACACCCAACAAGCATAGGGGCAAAAATCAAACCCTGGGCCTGCAGGTGCGAGGCAGCAGTGCCAACCACCATGCCTCTGTACCACCTTGTTAACTTATACTTCCTCCTGTTAAATGCCTGGACACGTCATTGTAATAAAACAGACAATATTAACTGAATGGAACAATCTACCTGTCATTTGCTTTCTTCATTAAAGCATTTAAAATTAGTACAAAACATTGTACCAATTTAATTAGGCAACTAATGTCAATAATTACTACTAATGAAGTGTTATGTTATCTTATCCTCCTTTATTTTCACATGTAGTGGTGTCACTTTGGAAATACAGTAGAGAGAGGTGTAGGCTTACACTGGCCCTCTTTGTCCAGTAAGGCAGAGCATATTAACCATGCTTACGCTTTTACATGTTAACTGGAAGCTCTTTCCTACATGGTTGAGTAAACCACCAGAGATTTTGCTACATCATCTGCATCACTAATTATTTTTTTTATTTTATGCCTGGCTACATGCTTTTTTTTGCCTGTCATTTAAAACTGCTTCTTTATCTTTTTTAATCCACAAAATTACTGCCTGACATACAACAAACTTCATCATCAGTGTCAAAGTTTTATTTTGTTCAAACAGTTTTAGAACCTCAAAGTGTTAATTTTACAACCTTTCTTCAGGCATTTCTCTCTATATATACATATAGATAGAGAAATGCCTGAAGAAAGGTTACCAATGGGTGCAGGTTTTTGTTTCAGCCAATTTCTGCTTTTAATTGAATCTTAATGTCAATTAAACATTGACCTTTTTATATAATTACAGTGTTACTCCAGTAATTCTCAATAAGCTTTATTCAGTTAAAAAAAAAAATTTAAAGCATGACAAACACTTACTGATGTTGCTTAATTTTTTAAAATGTTTTAAAATACATGGTATGTTTTAATCCATTTGTTGTTAATAATCACAGCATGTTTAAGCAGTTGTTGTTATTGGCACCTGTTTCTGCTATTCATTAATTATGACAATTCAATAACAATTAGTAATGGCAGGTTTGAATTAAAGACCTTGATGAATTATCCATACATTTTCTACTATAATTCTGCAGTTAGAGAGAAATTGTAATGTCTGATTTATAATTATATCTGATCATAAAGCACAAGAGTCTCACTTTTAACTTTCAATAATTTAAAACAACTAAGCACAGACAAATAATCATAGAGAACAAGGATAAACAATTATGTTATTGACTTTTAATTAAGACAGTGGACAAATGCAATTGACTGAATTGGCTGAAACAAAAACATGCACCAACTGGGGCTCTCCAGGACTGTCTGTTTTAACACCTGCCAGCTTACAGTCAACTTTGCTATAAAAAATGTTTTACCTTTTTTATGAGAGAATGGTCAGATGAACCTAAATAACTTTTTTTTTCAGTCAGAGAAAATTAGTGGCTAAAAAGGTTAAGAAATAAGTAGTCAACAATCATTTTTGACAAAAAAAGCACGAAGTTTAAAAATACTGGAATGTTCAATATCCATCCTTTATCAAACTACTCATCACATTAGCACACAAACAAACCAAGGGCAAACTTACCAGCTCATCTTACCTACATGTCTTTGGACTGTAGGATAAAACCAGAGAACCACACGGGTTCTGCCTTCTGAGCGAGAAATCTTCACTATATTTCAAATACATACAAGTGTCTAAAAAGAGATATTTGTGGCCTCTGTTACTGTCGTTTCCCAATAGCTAGTCCACAAAAACTTACATGAATTTATGAAAAATTTTAATCGGAGGAGTTCTTTTAATATCAATAAAACAAAGTAGACATAGTTTGAGTATGAAGTCATTGTGAATATATGATTTTCTGACATTGAGGTGCATTTTTAAACTGAAAATTGACAAACTGCTTGTAAAATAACAGAAAAATCTTCAGTGAAACAACAATTTTCTTCTCCACACGAATTAAATACTTTTTCATTCATTGTGTATTTTCACATTAATGAAATTTTTAATGTTCTTAATGTAAATAGTTTTTCTGTACACATATTGTTTACAGACACATATCGCAATTTTCTGTATTTATACATACAATTTAGCATTATCACTATTTTGAAAATCGCTTTGTTTAACCAGTTATCTTCTTAACAGAGTTATACAGACAACACGTTTCTATTGCACAGTTGTGGGCCAAATAAAGATGTGGGCCAACATTATTGTTCAAATTGTCTAAGGATAATTTTGCTTTGACAGAAATAATATTCTTCACTTTTCTTGCATTGGCAAAACTAGAAATAACTTTAACTATTTAAAATATTATACATATTACAGGATTTCTCTGGTTTTGTAACATGCCAGATATTTCCCCTATTTTAATGATTAAAAAAAAAATTCCAAGAATTAACATTACTGAGAAATCCACCACTTAATTGCTTGTAAAATAATCTACAAATATACAAGCCATTCCACATGGACCTTACAGTGTTCTTCTTTTTAAAAAGTTTAACATCATTATATGACACTTTCAGCCTCTACAAGTTTCTTTTATAGAAAATACATGACCATCAATTTATGAAATTTTCATATTCACAAAATATTTACATTTCTGCCAAATTAATTTTAACAGCCTTTGTTCATTGCAGATTTCTCACTGTTGCATAAAGATGTAAGATCACCCTACTTGTACAAAAACATGTAATTTAATCAACAAAGTTGCTGCATTAAAATGTGTATTTTTTATATTTTAATTGCTTTATAAAATTTTACACATATGCATAATACTTTAAAAGCAGTGTTTATGTGCTTAATGTCCTTTTTATGGCATGTGAGCACATGATAACTATGTAAATATTGATATGCATGCCATCACTGTGACTATTTGCTGCTATTGTAATGAATGAGTGAATGAGACAAAATCCCAGAGTGATTCAAACATGGTAGTACATGGCCATTCAGACATATCCACACCCTCACCAAACACATTATTCTCCAGATCATCATCAACCACATACTTAACATCTGTGGCTCCCAACACCCCTCCCCCACCCAAACAAAAAAAATCAGGACAGAACATTACCAGGTTGCACTTATTCAAAAGCAGGGGATAGTATACAGGTATGCCAGTGAGCCCACATGTGCTCATATAGGCTGAACATCCTGAGCTGAGTGGGAGAACAGCTAGTATCTAGCAGTTGTCTAATAATTATTTGAATGATATCTAGCAACTCTATATTTAGCAAATCTTGTTGGTCAAGGGTAATGATCTTGCTAGGAGCACTTTCAGTTCAGCCCTCAATGCTGCTGACCTCTGTTTCTCTATTACCCATTTTATTACACAATTTAGGCGTTATTCTAGACTCAAACCTCTCCTTTGGTTTCATGTTAGTGCAGTGTTTTCCTTCATGGTAAATCTCCTATTTAAGAAGGGTGCACAAGTTCAATCAAGGTTTAGGTCAGGTGTGGAAGGGGCCCATGTCATCTTTAAGGCCTTTCCTGGCTAGCCACACAATGGAGTACTTCGATGCACGCGATGGAACATTGTCCTGCATAAATGTCATGGTCTTCTTGAAAGATACGTACTTTTTCCTGTACCCCTGATTGAAGGAAGTGTCTTCTAAAAACTGGCAGCAGGTTTGGGAGTTGATTTTGAGTCCTTCTTCAACCAGAAAAGGTCCAATTAGCTCATCTTTAATAATACCAGCCCACACCAGTACCCCACCTCCACCTTGCTGGCGTTTCAATTAAAATGGAGCTGTGTGCCTGTTACTGATCCAGCCATGGGCCCATCAAACTGGTCCATCAAGAGTTACTGTCATCTTATCAGTCCGTAAAACCTTTGAAAAATCTGTCTTCAGATATTTCTTGGCCCAGTCTTGATGTTTCAACTTATGTGTCTTGTTCAGTGGTGGTCGTGTTTCAGCCTTCCTTACCTTGGCCATGTCTCTGAGCACTAAGCACCTTGTACTTCTAGGCACTCCAGGTAGGCTGCAGTTCTGGAATGTGACAGCACTGGAGGATTATGGGTTCCTGGTAGCTTCACATTTGATTCTTCTTAAATCTTTGGCAGTTAATTTGCATATTTTTTTCTCAGCATGTTTCTTGTGATCCTGTTGACTATTTGCAACAAAACATTTGATGGTTCTGTAATCACGCCCCTACATCTTAGCAAGTGAAAAAGTGCTGCATCCCTCTGAAAAACTTTTTACAATTTTTGACTCTTCAGAGTCAGTTAAATTTCTTTTTTGGCCCATTTTGCCTGAGGAAAAAAACATGCCTAATAATTATGCACACCTTCATATAGGGTGTTGATGTGCTTAGGCCACACCCTCCCTCATTACTTATATACACATCACCTGATATAGAGTGTTGATCTGCTTAGGCCTCACCCTCCCTCATTACACATATACACATCACCTGATATAGAGTGTTGATCTGCTTAGGCCTCACCCTCCCTCATTACACAAATACACATCACCTTATATAGAGTGTTGATCTGCTTAGGCCTCACCCTCCCTCATTACACAAATACACATCACCTGATATAGGGTGTTGATCTGCTTAGGCCACACCCTCCCTCATTACACAAACACACATCACCTGATATAGGGTGTTGATCTGCTTAGGCCACACCCTCCCTCATTAGACAAATACACATCACCTGATATGCTTAAATCCAATAAGCATTCAAATTTATACAGCTTGGAGCTGGACAATATGCAAAAAATGATGATTTGGTCAAAATGCTCACTTGCCTAATAATTGTGCACATAGTGTAGTTGATTAGACTACTGTAATGCTTTACTATCTGGATGTACTAACCAAACACTAAACACACTGCAGTGCATCCAAAATGCAGCTGCTATGAGCAGAAAGTATGACCATGCAAGGCCAATACTATCCATACTACACTGGCTTCCTGTTAAGTACAGAACCAATTTCATAGTTCTCTTATTTTGCAGTTTTGCTGATATCAGATGAAAGAATAAATAAGTACACCAACTGAAAGTTTTTTACTTATTGATACCAGCATCACTAATTATTATTTTAATATTCCATTCAGATAAATATTGTTTGTTGTTGCTGTTGTTGAAGGAGTTGATGTTACAGTCAAATGAGTGAGTGCAATGAAAGAAGAAGGACTTGAAGACACTCCAAAAAGGATCAAAGTTGACCTTAAATCTGTGCCTGATAAAACACTGGCAAACTTTGTCACTAAAAATGTAGTATGTCTCCTTGATTGTCTAAGTCTGTCGCCTGCTTTTTTTGAAGCTCACCCTGAAAAGTGGCCTGACAGAGCAGATTATCAGGAAGCATCGACTATTATACACAGTCTAAAAGTCCTGAACGGTTATGCAAAGTGTGGAGCTGCTCTTATTAAAGAGTATAATGGATTAATAACCCATGATGAGGAACAATTACAGTTTCAGATGCAAGTCATTGAACAGCATCACGGTGAGGTTCCTGACTGCTATAAATGTACTCTTGCTGGTCACAGTTCTCAGAACAGCAATTAGCAGAACTGAAATTCCACTGAGTAATAGTGAATAGTGACTGATGTACTCACTGTTTAGTGTGTACTGTTGTCACAGTACTGATAGCATTTAGATAAACCTGCTGTAATTGTTTCTGATATTGTGTTTTGCCACTGATGCAGTGAAAAGGAGCCATAACATGCAAAATAGTGTTATTCACATACTTTATTATTTGATAATTGACATATTTAAAACATGTCCCACACTTGCCACAATGAAGTGTTCCTGCGGGTGGTACAATTTGATTACAGCAACAACTACAGTAGAAATAACGTGTTTTGCAATTTTGCACATTTCTAGTCTTACCAGTAAACTTTGGCTGCTTTGAGCTACCTCTAAATATATTGTAATCTGATAAATATTTTTCCAGGATGATTTCTATAGTAAAAGGAAACACTTTTGGGGTCAAAACTAAAGAAAATAAAACTTTCAGAAATTACTGCCCTATAAAGACAACCCTACTGTATGCATACAAGATGCAAAATCGGTCTCAGTCTCTAAACCCCAACTGAAGACCTACTTTTTTGATTTAGCCACCTCACGACAGTGTCCATAGCTCAGGGTAATTACTGCTGCTGGTGCTGCTGTACATGCCAACATAACTGTGATATTTTGCTATTGGGCTACTAGTGTTTGTATTATTGCAAGATGTCAAATTCCAAGCAGTGTGGCTTGCATTCTTGCTCATATCCTGAAACTTAAATTCTGTACCCTGTTGAACCATTATCTATGCCCCCCTGCATCATGGCCTTTTTTGTACACGTTCGGTTAATATCTTTAGTTTTTCAACCAGTTGCTTGATTTTTCAGCCATGTTATTTGAATACCAATTTTTAAAATTTGTCCATTGGTGTCAAACTAGTTGCTCTGTGCTTGAACTCCTTCATATCTATTGTCATTCAATCAATACATATACATGTTCTTATGATTAACTCCTTAGGATAGTATTTTAATTAGTAACACAAAATCGTATAGCTAGACAAGAAGTAACAAAACAACTTGTCTTAAAAGAATTCAAGATATCTGAACACCTAAAGCAGGTGTTGTAGCAAGATTTAACAGACTTTACATCTTGTAAAACCTTACTTTGAGTAGGAGGTGCTTTCACAGACCGGAGACAAAAAAAAAAGAAAGACTTCGGTTTTTAATTAGTGAGATATGTAACATTTGTATACGGTACTATTAAAATGGTACCTGGCTACTGGATGAAGACTTTGGTGAATTGTTTTATTTAATGTCTTGTACTACTACTAGAATCCTTGTCCCCACCCAATGAGGAGCCCCTCTTGTCCTTTCCTACACGAGTTGACCCCTCCCACATCAGCACCGTTAACACCTTTTGTTTACAAATGCTTTACAAGCAGTGGAAGTCATCCACAAGCCAGAAGTCACACCTTGAACTGTATTGAAAAGTTTACCTAACAGTGTGATCTAAGGAATTATATAATACAGCTGCTGATATTTCATAATTTTATATACACCTATTTGATGTGTCTTCCACCACACTTCATTTTCACAAGTTCTTTTAAAGCATTAATAAGTTTTAATGCTTTAGGACTGTAGGAGGAAACACACACAGGCACATGGGAAACATATAGGCAACTCATACACACTCATCTAAAGCTAAGGGAAAGCTCAAAAAAGTGGTTGTAAAAAAAAGCTGGTTAAATGACGATAGTTGAATATGAATTCAGACATACTTGTTTGATGTTTGATTATACTGTTTTTTAAAATCCAGTTAATCCTCAAGAATATGCAATGCACTTCTGCACAATGTTTTGGTTTTATCTTATTATCTTATGTGTTTTATTCCCACATCTGCTCAGTCTCTCTCTATATGCCTGGTATTATTTATGGACACCATATTTTTAGTTGGGTTCAAATTTTACTCACCCTCTCAAGGACAAAATTTATCTTCCTCAAAAGACACTGCAGTATGATTTTTACTTGGTGCATCGGTCATATATCCTGCTAAATGTTTGTCACATTTTTCTGTGCACATCAGACTCAAATGGGCTTTTTCTCTGGCACTTGTCCCTGTCAAATTTTCCTTGATATCCTATCAAACCTCCCAGAAGTCTACTGAAGAATACCATTTAAATACGAAAAGAGATATTGCCTACGGTCTTGAGTTCATCATTTCATTATCATTTTAACACACACTTCACTGTACTTAACATCAAATGCAATTTTTGACCAATTTCAGCAAAAAATTGCACATTAAAATACAAGTGATCACACTTTCTTTCAATGATGTTTTATGTTGATTTTTGTTTATTTATTCCATAATTTTACAGTTTATTATGTAGGTTATACAAATGGAATAAGAACGTATTATGAAATAATTAAAATATTAAAAATTAAAAATCAACTGAAAAGCTCTAAAATGTTTTATCAAAGGTTTAAAATTTTCATCAGTAAGACTTGTGTATAATGTAAAAAGGTGGGGTAAAAGGTAGGTAATACAAATTTGGAAAAAATATGTTTAAAATCTTTAATAAAATTTGTCAGTTTTCCATTAAACATTATGTTGTAAACCTCAAACAAAAGTTTTCTTTTTTATTTTAACCTTTACAGTGTACAATGGAAATGCTTATAGTGGTTGTGCAGTGTTTGTCTGGGTATCCATCAATTCATATCTTGCAGTATCAGCATGAACCTCCAGCCAAGTTCCAAAGTGACCCAGAAATTCTCTCCACAAATTTATTGGTGCTAATGTGAACTTGAGGAGTTTCACAGCAACAGTATGGGATGACAAATGTATGAAGTGTGGAAAGAGGAAAGTACCAAGCAGATGCTTTAATGGAGAACTATAACAACTCAACTCAGCTTTTACTCTTCAGAGTATCTTAATGAATTAAAAGGATATTTTCTCTCAGAATTCACTTCATCAGAATGTACTGTGAAGATAAATTCTTTGCATTTTCTAACCTCTTTAAGTTACATGCAATATAGAGTAATTTTCAACACCATTGACATCATTGTTTTGAAATTTTCTTTTCAAGAGCTGTGAAATAAAACCAGTGTCAGACTTTTCATGATCTTAATACGATGAAATGCACACACAAGCGTGCATGTTCAACGACACACACACACAGACACACACACACACACACGCACACAAATATACATGGATCAACCGTAACATTATGACGTAATATTGAGTAGGTCTCCCATTAGCTGCCAAAAAAGCCCTGACCCACTGAGTCATGGACTCCACTAGACCTCTGAAAGTATTCTGTGGTATCTGGCACCAAACTGTCAGTAGCAGATCCTTTTAGTCCTGTAACGTGCAAGGTGGGAGCTCCATGGTTTGGACTTATTTTTCCCATGCTGGATGCTCCATTGGATTGAGTTCTGGAGAATTTGCAACACCTTGTTCCTCAAACCCTACTTGAACCACTTTTGCAATGTGACAGAGCACATTATCCTGCTGAGGCCACTGCCATCAGGGAATACCATATCCATGAAGGGGTGTACTTGGTCAGCAACAATGTTTAGGTAGGGCCCCAGGGTTTCCCAGCAGAACATTGCTCAAAGCATCACACTACCTCAGTGTCCCAGTTACCATGGAGACCACTGTTGCCTTCACCTTCCACATTCTAGCTCTTATTTCAGCCCTTGGTATTTCTCGAGCTTCTAATGTTCCTTCTCTCTGATGTTGCTATCACTTGGAATTGCTACATATATCACTATGACCTTGTTCTCCTGTTTGTCCACCACTACTATGTCTAGTCAGTTAGCTACTACCAGTTTGTCAGTCTGTATCTGGAAGTCCCACAGGATCTTAGCCTGGTCATTCTCAACCACTTTCTGAGGGGTTTCCCATTTTGACATGTGAAAACATGTAATTTCCAGTCATGTGTGTGCGTGGTGTGAAGGGTTAAATCCCTCCCTCGGCTGTTTTACAGAGTGCATATGAAAAGTATGTAAAGAGCTGCAGGGGAAACTTGAAAATCAATCTTACTGTGCTGCCCAGAGCTGAGCAGCAGCCAACTATGAGTACAGCATCTGGTGTCATCCTCATCTTCACACAGTAATCTGTACTGCACAATGTCTGCTTATTGCTCAGTAGCAGCCTACTACAGGAAAGACTTTTTTCTTTGAAGTCTGAAAACCTAATTTATATGGCCAAAAAGAAAATTGCATAAAGCAATGTAATTCATTTGGACATATTTACAGCAATATCAAGTACTTTAAATAAAAATGCTAAAACCAAATACACTGGAAATCTTTTTAATCAGACTTAAATTTTCCTACCATTATTACGCTGTTATTTGTTTTGCTCACCCCACGATACTGAATTGGAGAAGTGGTTTTGAAAATACATGGGAGAATTAAGGAGTGGTTTTCCAGACAGGGATTAAGCCTAGTCACAGACTAAAATGTCATTTTAAACTGGATTAATTTTAAAATGTTTCTGGGTCGTAGACTTAAATAATCATTAATTTAAATTCTATGATTTCCAGGTGACACATTAATTGTACTCCAAGTGTAAATGAAGTTTTAAAACAAACCTCCAAATTGGCAAATTTAAATGCAATTCAAAATATTTTGTCAAAGAAGACTAACAGATTACCTGGACTATGTTAATGAAGACTAATTAGTACCAAAGACAAGTTATTACAACTTGACAGAAATGATGCATTCTAACATTTTCATTGAACTAGTTTCTAAGACTGTTTTCAAAGGCATTGAGTAAATGCAGTGGAAATCATTTTGTCTGGAACCCGGGCTTTCATCTGTGACCTAAAGAGAACAGCCAGTACCAGCTTGTCTCCAAATTCTGATAATATTAAGGTTTTTTGGCACATGAGAAACTTTCAATGAGAAACTGGGAATTTATATGAGGTCAGTGAACCAAGTCTGTAAAGTCAATCACAGATTATGCAGTCCTATTTGTGCATTAAGAATGAATTACAAGCCCAAATCAGAAGTTGGGACCATGTGTAAAATCAAAACTAAAACTGAAAATTGTGATTTGTAAATCATCTGTATCCTATATTACATTGAAAACTATAACGCATCACAGTATTTGATGTCAAACCTCATCATTTTTATTCTATGTTCAGAATAAACACTTCTCAATTCTGAGACCTGCAACACATTCCAAAAAAATGGGATTGTTGCATTTTAGGGCTAATAATGAGATAAAACATAATTTGATTTGAAACAGGTGATATCAACGTGATTGCAATCATGATTTGGTAAAAAAGTGTATCAAGTGAACAATAAGAAATGCAGTACCTGTGTTGGATAAGTAATGCAATGTAATATAATTAACAGTTTGTACCTGGAGTTTTGTTGCTCTCATACATGTTAATTTGCACTGAGTTCATTACCAATAAATTTTGAAGCACTCCTTTTTTAGCTTCCACACCTAATGTGTTTATCTTCAGTGATGAATTGCTTTGAAACCGATTGCTTTAATAACATTTTCTCATGTTCAGTAAAGTTTTTCAATCACAATTTTTTTTCTGTTGCCATTCTTTGGTTTGGATTTGCTTTTTCAGTTCCATACAATTTTAGGGTTTAGGTACTTTACTTCAGAACTCCCAGTCCAGCTGTTAAAAACTGATAATAAATTTTATTTCAGAAAAACACTTTTTAGGCCACAATTCAGGATTAAGGCCTACTCCTTTTTATTTTATTACTGTGCAGGAAACTGACCATCCATTTTTTATCTATGATGATGATATTTTCCATCCCTTAGAATATTATTTGTCAATATACACCGCTTTTCTGTACATTATGTCACAGACTAATGTAAAATGCTTTCATGTTATCACATGTAACATGTAGTTAACTTTACAACATAAAAGATTTTTACAATAACCACGAGTTATACCATTTTGTTATGTTAAATTATGTTATATTATTACTTCTATGATAACTGAGAATATCTAAGACCTGGTAAATTTTGTTTTTTTTTTTTTGTTTATTTATTTTTTTACTTTTTAGTATTAATACTGATAAACCTAGTATAAGGTATTCTGACGCATACGGATGCCTATGGCTGGTCCGTTTTCCACATACTGGTGGATGTTTTTGATATAGACACATCAGTTCTAATTTCTGGTCCTGGGGGACCCCTATGGGTGTTGTTTTTTCTTCCAACTAATTCATTAATTTAAATTTGATCACTATCTTAATTAAATGTTAATTACATAATTTCTTCTTTGCATTCTTCCTGATCTGATTTACATCTGTTTTAGTTGTCTTAATCTGAGACAAAATAAGAGTTACAAAGAAGAAGTTAAAAGTAAGACTATTTAAATTCGGTAACAGAACTTATAAATCACACATTGTAATATTACTCTAACTGCAGAAACAGAGGAGGAACTGTCAGGAAAATTAGGCATGGTGTTTACTTCAAACCAGTAGTCATTAACTGTATTTCAATTGCAATAATTATTGAACAACACAAATAGGTGACAATGACAAAAAAATACTTTATCAGGAGCAGTGATTTAAGGGATGATTATCAAGAAATGGATTAAAACATAAAACATACACCATAATGTGAAAATTAAGAAGCAACATCAAGAAAGCTTTGTCGTGATTTTAAAATTCTTATTAAAAAGAATAAAGCTTGGTATTCACAAAGCTTGTTTTTTTTTGAATTTCTGGACCGATAATGAATACAGAAAAAAGTCAGTAATGTTTAATTGAGATTCAATTAAAAACAGAAATTGGCTGAAAAAAAAAAAAAACCTGCACCCACGGAGGTTCCACAGGGCAGGAATTGATAACCCATGCACTAGTTAAAAGAGCAGTTACCCTTATTTAATTAGATGTTACTGTTAAATATTGTCAGAACCACCAGATGCCTCTTTTCAGTATTTACAACTTGCAAACATAAAAACAGTGACTACAGTGAAGGCTGTAAACTTACATTACAATAACTTATTACTTGTAAAAAGTGGTATCAATCTGTTAAAAACTCTATGTATATGGCATGAAATTTGTGGGAAAAAAAAACAGCAGATTTTTAAAACAACAAATTAGTAGCGGCCCAATAGTTGAATTCTGGCTTTGTGTCCATTTTTCATTATTTTTTCATATTTTCATCATCCCAAATGGTAAAATAAGCCTAAATTTAAAAAAAGTATATATATTTTATAATAATTTTAGTGTAGTAAAGGTAGATGTAAGCAAACAAACAAATACAGCTGTCCTAATCATTTAATCTCACCATCTCCCATTACATCATTATTTATGTAAGTCACCTGGTTACCATCTTTGGCATCCAAATGGTTCAGTCTGTTTAAGTATTCCCAATACAAACGTTAAGTGCTGTACTCCAGTTTTTTTTTTTTTGAGTTATCCCCAGTTGTGTTTCTACCTGCCTGGTAATTCCCCCCTTTTGTGTTTAGTTTTTCAGAGGCAGGAGTGTATTCCAGAGATCCTTTTTTAAAAACTCAGAGTTTAAATTTAAACTCAGTGTCAGACAACCCAGAGTCCATATATTGCAATTTGTCCCAATGCTAAAAAGAAACACTTAAAGAAACAAATAATCTTTATTGGGTGACAATTTGACTGATGCCCTCACCAAGAACAAATGGTAACATTAAAAAAGATCAGAATCAATCAGTTCCCTAGCAGATACAAAGTCACTTTGTCCCTCAGTCACACCAAACAGCTTGCCAACCACAATTAACCCCAACGTGATAAAACACAGCCGTCTACTTCAACTTGTCCTCCACTCACAGGCACCGCACCCAAAGCACCCGACAACAACTGGCAGAGCCAATGGGGGAACAGCAATGCTCACTCGTAAATGCAAGAAAACACAAAACAACTATGTGCATAATTCCCGATTGTCAAAATATCTACAGGTTCCAGTTCCAGAACAGCAGATTTCCATTTCACAAATTGGAGTTAATCAACCGAGTAAGCTGAACTTTGTTGAAATGCGTTCACATGGAACAATAAAAAGCCATCATCAGTAGATTGCTGAATTAACAAGTCTCCATGGAAACAGATGCCAACAGGTGTTGAGCTGCCTATTTTACATCTGTGGAATTGGATGTAGTAATGTCCATATATGCAGAATAAGAATACAAAATTTTAAAAAAAGCTGCAGCTGTAGAAAAGGACATAAACATGGTGGACATAAAAAGGACATAAACATAGACTTTAAAAGGTCTGTTGAATTAACATAAAAATATGTACACCCTAAAAAGTGTCTATCTTATATTCAATCCATGTATTCATATAAAGGAAACTTAGTTTTATTATGTGCAACCACCTAAGTATGTATGTTTCAATGTTTTATGTTAGTTGTGCTGTAATGACCCTTTTATGGTGTGGCACCCTACAAGTTGTCAACCACTTCACGTAGGGAGACACCATTTTCAACAGCTGAATGCTGGGAACTCTACTACAACCAAACCTCTGTCAATCCAATTTTGCATTCTGGATCTGAAAATCTAGATTTTAGACAAATTGGAATTAAGAGATCAGGCTATCTTGCTAAACTGGCTTTCTTGAATACCCTCCAGATCCACTGATTATATTACTTCTCTTTCTCTTTTTGAATTTGGACTTTGAATATATACCTCCCATGATGCCATGCTGTATATACTTAAATTTTCACAAATAAAAATATAGCATACAAATATATTTATAACATTTGCTCACAGTCCTGAAATAAATGTATAATCACATATATTTTACACAATCCACTTTCATTTTTGAATAGGACACAATCACTGGAATATTAATCTGGTCAGAGTAATCAAATACACTCACACACCCCCACTGCCCCATTGTGTCACATACTCAATGAGTTATTGTTTTTCATTAAGATATTCATTGTGTGATATGTCCTGTTAACAGCTTTGGTATTTGGATATGTTCTTCATTTTTTTGACTTCTGAATTTTGTCTTAGACTTGTCTTTCTGTTTTTTTATTTTTTGACCTTGTTGCCTTTTTGGTTTGAGTCCAGAATTTAAAACGATTACAACTTGCACTTGAATTCTACCCCTGTGGTTTTATTACAATAAATAAAAAGCCCAGATTTGTCCAAAAAAGTCTTGTGCTGTACCTGATAAACAGCATTCAGATACATATAGAACCACTCCTTCCAGTAAAAGAAACTGCATGGTTAAGCTGTTTGTAATTCCTGCACATTAGACCCACACAATCTCTCAGATGACATTAAACTGATACTTTATGTGTACGCACTCTCGGATCAAAACAAAGTTATCTCAGCTTTCTATGTAAAGGTACAATAAGTATTTTGGTAAATGTAATAAACGCAGCACTTTGTTGATAAGTTGAGGCAACTGGCGGCGTAATGTTTCTCCAGGTGCTGGAAAAACACAGCACATATTAGCATCAGCTGCCTCATACAGGTCAGCCAATGCAGCGCTAGCAGATGTGGTTTCCATGGCATCTGTTGGGCTTCCTGTAGTGTTTACAGCTGTTTTGCTTCTCCAGGAAATGATCCCCTAGAGCTGCAACACAGCTCAGTGGAACTTGCACATTTCTGTCACTAAGGTATCGAAGTTAGGATATAACCACAATTAAAGACCTGTCCAGATTTCTCATCTGAAAAGACAGGAACACTGTGATAGCATAATTTAATCCATTAAGGATCTGTATGGATGTGTGGTTAGGTATTTATTTCACCTGTTTTCCAGAGTATGCTTATTTAAATGGTAAGTGGTATTTTGTGGTAACTTTGATGAGTAAGCACTCCCTTGTCTATTTGCAGAAAAAAGGCCTTGAGGGCTTTTAAAGATACAATATTATATACAGAATATATTGTAAACATTATAAAACATTATGACCAACCACAGTTTAAGAATAACTGGTTGTCTCATAAAAGTGGTGCATGTGAAGGTCTGGGATATATTAGTTAATAAGTTCACAGTTGGGTGTATGAGAGCTGGATGCATGAGAAATGGACAGGTGTAAAGACCTGACAAGGGCGAAATTGTTCTATCCATCTCCAAAACAGCAAGGCTTGCGATGTGACCCCAGTCAGTGGTAGAGTGTTTAATGATAGTCATCTGAGAACAAACCATTAACTGACAGAAACTGATGTTTGGCACCCAAGATTTGTTGATGTGTGAGGTCAACAAATGGTCTGAACCAAGACAAGAGCTACTGTGGTACAAGCACAAAAAATGTTAATGTTAGTTACAGGAAGAATGTGTTAGAACACATGGTGCAGTGTACTCTGCTGTCCATTAGGCTGTGTAGCCACAGAGGAATCAGAGCGTCCATGCTCCATCATGGAAAACGCCTATGATGGGCACATAAGTATCAAAACTGGACTTTGGAGCAATGGAAGAAAGTCTCTTGGTTCAAAGAGTCCTGTTTTCTATTACATCATGTGGATGGCTGGGTACGTGTACACTGGGGAAGAGATGGCTCCAGGATGCACTGTAGGAAGACGACAAGCCAGCAGAGCGAGTGTGATGCTCTGGGCTTTGTTCTGCTGGGAAGCCCTGTGTCTGGTCATTCATGTGAATACCAAGCTGATGTGTGCCACTTACCTAAATGTTGTGGACCAGTGAAACTCTGTTATGGCAACATTATTTTAAAATCAGTAGAATAATGTACCCCACTACCCTGTAAAAATTCTTCAACAAAACTGTCTGAGGAACAAAGAGGTCAATGTGTTGCCCTGGCCTTCATCTTTCCATGATCTCGATCCAGCTGAGCATCTGTGGGATGAGCTGGAATAACAAGTCTGATCCACAGCTGTTCCTGCTAACTGCATTTGGGTGCCATTGCCATTTCACTGGAAATTCCTGCATGGAATGGTCACTGACACTTTAAAATGACACCTGTTCAGTTTAGTATGACAGTTCAGAATGAAATGCCCAGGAAAGACAGAGTTTCTGATTATGCTCTATCCCTCCAAGGTTGATGGTTTGAATATTGCTCCCAACACTGTTCAGAATTGACATGTTCTGCCCATGCACACGAAAGTGCTCTGTCATACACAATGTAATTTATGTAATGTAATTTATTGTAAATTGCCAGCACAGTCCAGGAAAATATTTCTGCAAAAGCAAAATGTTACAATATTCTAAGATTTTGAAAAACAAATATGTAGCTTTACTTAATCCGCTTTTCAGACAAAAAGTCTGGCTTTCATATATATGCCAAAATTTTGAAAAGACTAAGTGATTTCTTATAGTATTATATTATTAAACAAATGGGGAAAACATTTTAAAATGTTATTGGCTAGTCATGCAAAGGTATGTAAACATACAGGCAGGTTGTAATTCATCTACAAAAATAACATGGTAAATTACAATTTTCATTCAGAACAAAAGACAGATGAGTTGTGTGTATACCAACAGTTATGCATTATCGGACAGCTTTGTTTGACTACAGTAAATGAAGTGTTAAACATGGATTTTATTGGTTTCTTGAGTATATTCCTAACTGATGCATTAAAAGATCTCTGCTACACTGACAGGTAATTCTAGCGTTTCATGCTTGTCAGCCCTTTTATACTATAGGCTTGATGAGTCACTTAGCAGTGATGAAATGTGAACAGCATCACCTAAAAAAAAAGAAATCTCAGCCTTGGTCCATTAGGGTACGTGGTCCTCAGCTCTTTACAATGTCGGTGCCAATTATCATCAGACAGGAACATGAAATGTTAAGTGAACAGAATGACTACAAAAAGCAATTAAAATTTCAGAACAACATATTTTTGTTTTAAACAGGACTATGCTCAGTTGTGTTTGGGCTCCAAGTAAAGCTAAAATTTTGGATGCTTAATTTTTCTTACAAGTACAAAAAACATGTCCATTGCACAATTTTTTTTTCCAAATTGGATTTGCAATGAGAACCTATATAATTGTAAAATATACATTTAATTGTGACCATCTTCACTAGCTTGTAAATCTATTGTTAAATTTAAGCAATTCTTGTTTTTCAAGAATGTAACATTTAAATTTTTATGGCACGTCATAAAACATGAAAATGAAGAGACTTTCTCTCTGATACATACATTAAATACAGCATATACAGTTTTTAAATCAATACTTAGTTTAAATGTGATAAAGTGTTTTGAAATACTACAGTGATTTTATCTTGGGATAAATACCTGACCAACTATCATATTCAATTCAATTGAATTCAATTTATTTTTATATAGCGCCTTTCGCAACAGCATGCCTCAAAGCGCATATCATATTCACTTAAATGATCTTGATAGCCTCTAAACCAGTCTGAAGAAACATTCTGAGTAAAAATATTTTGCTTCCTGAATGGTCAAAAAAAATGTTAGAAATCATAATAAGTGAGGGCTAAGTCTAACATTTTAAAGCTATTAATAAAACAAAACATGAACTATTTAGAACAAGACTTTGACATCTCTACAAGTTCAGCATAGTAATACATGATATAAAGTTTTCATGTTCTCTGTAAAGTAGAGATGGATTTGAAGCTAAGGATCACCCAAAATGATTCCCAGCAGCTCCACTGCACTCAACTGTAATTGCAATTCTGAGATTAATCTTCTCAAAAATAGGACAATGGATGGAGTAAGTTAGCCCTAAAGACCGAGCTTTCCTTCTGGCGAACAATGAAAACACATCGATAGGTGAAACAAATTTTTAAAATCCACAGAGTAAGTTAACAAAAATGAAGTGTCTCTCATTTTTCACTGTAAAATTTAACTTCTGTTAAGAAAAACTTTTTATTAATCAACTTAGTTTAATTTTTTGTGCAAAAACTCATCCTGCCCAACATCTTAGGATAGTGTGAAACCTGACAGCATACAGCACAAAGCAGGGTTCACTATGGACAGGGAACCTTACAAAGCATGCATGGCAACACCTGCACATTTCAAACATTGCTGAAAGAGATACAAATTCATGAAACTGGATGTAATAGTCGACCATGCTTATAACTCTGTCCTCCCTCCCCAACTGTTCCAGTGAAGCAGGTGTCTCTGCTATTGTTCTGTCCCTGTGCAGCTCTCGCTTACATCACAGTAGCAGTCAGACTAAGCTCTGTGCTCAGTCCTTGCAGTTGTCTTTCCATTCTTCCAAAAACATAATTTATAAAGAAAATGATTACACCTGATCTACTATGGTATGCACATCTGATATGGTAAATTTTTCATGCGATTTACAAGCCAGATTGGCTAGTTTTTGGAGCAGAAGTGATGAGTTGTTTTGCGTATGCATGTGTAATGTCAGGGTGTCTGGCACTTTATCCATGTGTTGTAATCGCAGGCAATCACTAACTGCAGAACAGAAGACAGATACTTACCAAAAGAAAGAAGAATGTGTAAGATGTTCAGAGTTGTCATTTACTCTGTAATCTCCTTTGACTGACTATCTTTTTCATTCTACAGGTCTGATCTAATACCTCAAATACCATCCCATGCAATTGCTGGGACTGTGTTTATGTGTTAAAGTATGCCTCTGATTCTGATACTATTTACTTTTCAGTTTTTTTTTAAAACCTCTACAAATATAAACATTTTAAAATATGCTTACAAGAACTCTTGGTAAATCTGTCAAAGACCTTATTCCCTGATTGTGTATACACAATCATCATGTTGTGGTCATCATGTTTTGGCTCATTGGTGTATATTTCATTATTTTAACTGACACAACAAGGACAATTAAATGAAGAGTAGATGAAATTTGTATAATGAGCACATTTGTGTAACTTGGGTAGAGATGATTCAAGGTATTTAATTACACAATAATGTTTAGAAAAATATGTTATATAATTAACCAAAAGCCTCCAATAATCATTATATTTTAAAAAAATGTAATTTTAATAGCTATATCAATACCATATTGTCTTGAAAATCTAGTTTTTCATTAATGTACTGAAATGTTTTTGCCAGGTTAAATCCCGATTGTAGCTCTGCTGAGTAAACACACACATGACAAGGCATTATTTTAATTATTCAGGTTTTGTAGTACTACTATTTTGTTTAATATTAACTGTTTCAAATATACATCTTAAGACATTGAGAAATGTTTTAAAAACAGATTTACTGTTGATTAAATATGTTTTTTATATATACATTAGCATCTTAATTGTACCTTAATAATGCAGCTTGTCTGTATACTAATTTTTACTAGGCAGCAGGACTTTCTTCCTCAAGTTGGTTTTTCTTTATTTTTAATTTTTCTCAGTCACAAGAACATAAAACAGTATGATTACTGCTCTAAATGCAATTACTACAATATTTAAGGCACTGTTGAAAATAGGAACACACCTGTGCACAAGTATCTTAAGCACGGTTGTAACAATCTTCTGTTTCTATGCTGTACCTCCATGTGGAGTCATTTGAAGTGATAAAAATACTATAAATGAAAAGTCATACATAAACATCCAGAATTATAGAAAACAACAATAATGGGGACTGTCTACTATAATGAGTTAGACTACAGGGTAATAGAAACTTCAATTTTTCTCTTCATTTCCATTTTGATACAAAAAAAAATTTAAAATAAAAGCAAAAAAAAAAAACAACCAAAAAAAAAGACGGACTGTATTTAACTCTACATTCATTGCAAATTTCCCATAGCTAGTACATTAAAGCCATGAAAAGTCATGAAAATGCAGTCAGTTTATGTGTGAGGTTTAAATAAAAGCCTTCTTCTTTTGGAATTCAAAACCCAATAAATTATGTTCAGGAGTAGGAAATATCTTGGACAGCATCTTGTGATGTACATTCTACCTTATACTCCATCACGTACTGAGCTGGGGACATCAAGCTTAGAAAAAGAGTTGTTGTTTTTATGAGGGATTCTTGTGGTCTGCTCAGGTGAAGAAGGGCTTCTGGCCCAAACGTCTGTGTTTGTTCCTCCATGGTATACTGAGTCCTTTTGCTTTTTTAAGTCTTCTTTACTTTTGAGGGTTCAGCACCCTGACCTATTCATTCAAACTGAGCACACATTCTCACAAGATATTTTAATCATTTTAGTTAATATTATCAACATATCCTAAATTGATGTATATAATTTCATGGTAGATTCTGGCTTCTAGTTTGTCTGTGAATTGCTAGGATACAGCTCTGACTCACTCCAGTAAATGGCACAGTTCCATACAATGTCAAGAAAGAAAAACTGAAAATGCTATTAAAAGTTATGATATTTTTTATGTATTTACTGTATATCAATTCTCTATACTCCTTTACACTATACTGCCTTATACAATTTTTTTACTACATAAATATAACAAAGGCACTTTTATTTGATCCATAATGTGCACAGTTGTAAGCCTCCTTTTATTTAACTCAATTTAACTTGTTATCTTTTAATTTTTATAGATAATTATCTTATAATAAATGAAACATGATTTTTTTTGGACAGAAACTTTTACAATATTACTAAAAGTGCTTGACATTCTGAATTTTGCGACAGTTTCTTAAAGAGAAAACTCATAAAGTGTACAGAATCATTTACCACAAAACACTGACAATGAAGTAAACTTGCATTTGCACACAGTCTTATATATAACTAGTGTAGAGTTTACATTTCCATACTAACAAAAGCCAAAACTGCAGATACACACGTTGATTTCACAAAAAAATAACTGACTGTTCTAAATAGGTATGCTACAACTGCTGCAAAAACTTTCTCTCTTTTTTATGGTATAATCCAAATTAACTTTATGTACAATATGTACTCTGCCATGTTTAATCAGGAACACGTTTCGGATAACAGCTAATATTGTTTTTTTATGCAATTACTCTGTTAATCATAAGAAGAAATGTTACAACACTAGACTTAAATGTATTCAATGGTCACAGACCAAAAATGTAAATATATGTCTATTGTAACCATTTTTGAAGGCACACATTGTATGTAATCCATATAAATATGATTAAAATTTGAAGGCAATAGTTTAATCCCAGTTTCCCATAAAAATTAATTGTGAAATTAATGTAAATTTCCTATGAAATATTTTCAAATTGGCATTAGAAGCCTGACTTTCACACACATCACCATTACTCTTTTAGTTGAAGAGATTTCTTACAGCTTTTTTTAAAATCTTGTTCTTAAGGGTGTGGAGGTGGCTTGGTATCTATTTTTGAAGTCTCAAAAGTCTTTCATGAGATTTATCAAAAAATTGTCAGCTTTTAAACATTCAAAGATATGCTGTTTAAAAACAGCTTCAGACTGAAATACATATATTTCCATGTTATACAAACTCCCAGAAACATATACATTATGCTTAGCCATAGGCTGTTCCTGAAACATCCTATGTCCCTAGGCATTATTTTATGTTGGAGCCTCCTTCCCTGAAAATTTTTTAAATATGCTGTGTGGGGACCCCATGCGACTGGGGGACCCTGTACTGCCATGTTTAACTAGTTTACAGTACGTACTGCCTGAGTAATATCCAGCTGAACTTGATATTAAAGCGAACACACCAGTATTAGGTGACTTACTTGCAATGAGACAAGTGCCTTCACTAAGTGTTTTTTAATCTCTACTGTGTTGCATTGTATTCTACATACAACAGTACAATACTGATATGGACAAGGTATTGTGTTAGGAACAAAAAGATGCCACACCATTTGATGGACATGAAAATTATCAACCTACAGAAGGCTGATTTCAAAGACACCCTAAAAATCTAAGTTAAAAAATGATGCAACTTCTGTAGGGTCCAGGTACTGCCTCATGATACCGGTAGTGACACTGACCCTAGCCAAATGCAAAATGAGTGAAAGACAGTCAGAAAAAATGAGGAGGGAAAACATGTCAGTGGCCTCCATCTGTAAAACATTTTGGGAGTTGTCTCATTGTTGCTGTCTTGATGTTACTCTGATTAAAAAGTATCCTGTTAAGTTTTTTTTGAGCAGTTTATTTACTATTTTTTATACGCCTTTGTTTACTTCATATTCATGTAAAATTACATTCACTTTTGATAGCTAATTCAATGCTACATTTTCACAAACTACATCAAAAAGATGGACATTCTTCCAAAAATAACATTTGACCACGTCATAGCCGTGCTAATATTGAACAACAACAGCACTCCCTCATGTGTTATATTGCTTTATTAGAGCCATTTGTGATTTACTTTGTTTAAGCCGCATGTGTTTCTGATTGTATTCTGTTGTTGAACCGAGCAAATTAAAGCAATAAATTCTAATTGTATTTTCTTCAATGTATTTAGAGTAGGAATAATAAATTACTCATCTTAATTTTTTATATGACAGTTTTACAAAATAACTTCCATTAAAGTCAGCGACACACTGCATTTTGTCTTTGCACTTTCAGATGATGCTGATTTTCACTGCTGAGTTAAAAGCTATAATTATTAAGTGCAGAACATATAATTTTATCTTAAATGTCACTCTGGGGTGGTTACGGATGACGTCATGTTGCTCTGGTACCAGTTTTTCACAGAAAATGAACACAAGATGTACCATTGACTTATGTGTTACTGTTTTGTAGTACCAGACATTTGTTACATTTGGCCTCAATTATAAAACTGCGTGTATGAACAAAATGAGGCCAAGATTCTCAAAATTTTAAGACAGTAAAAAATAACAGCACCCACCAATCAAATAAAGAAACACAACTAAATCATTCAATGACCATTTTTGTCTGCACAAGCCATGTATAATATGATGTTAACAGTTATTATAATGCAATCTGGGAAACAAATCAAATTTCATCCATTTTCTTTTCCTTGATCAAATGTTGCATTTTCACAAATATAAGAAAATTTGTATGTAAATATTTCCAGATAACTTAGCTCATTTGTATCACTAAGAATATACACATGCACGAATCACTTCCTGGCAACAGCAGAGGTATAAATATTACCTGACCATAATAACTCTTGTTAGTTACCACTGTCCTCCCTGCATGTTGTAAAGTCTTACATTGTTTGACAGTCAGCCAAACGTAATTTATGATTAAATTCAGAATGGGTCAGGTAGTGTCCAGACTGTGTATTGAAGGTAAATCAGATCACATTACGGATGTCAGTTTGGCTGACTTTCACATTACGTAAAGCTTCAGAACTTGTAGTGAGGCCAGTACAGTGAAAATGTATTCCTAAAACCTGCAAATTAAACTCAAATCAATATCACTAACACCCACTTTTCATTTAAGGGTAACCAATCAAATAAACAAATTTTATTTTTAACCAACTTTTTCATTATTATTATTAGCTACAATATGGTTTATTGGCATTCCTAGAGGACAACACTCATCACGATCATCATCCTAGCATCATTCTTGCACTATGGCAGGGTCCCCTTGCCAGTAAAGGCAGTGCCAGAGATGTGACCGAAGTATTTCAACTGATGTATTACTCCATCTGTTGTTGAAGGCATGGAAACACACACAGGAAGGACAATTTGGAGATGCCAATCAACTAAACCTGCACGTCTTTGGATTGTGGGAGGAAACCGTTGAACCCAGAAAAAAACCCACCAAGCACAAGGAGAACATAAAAACTCCATGCACACAGGCCCGAGGAAGGAATCAAATGCCAGCCTGGAGGTGCAAGGCAATGGCGCTGACAACCACGACACCACGCTACCTCCTAGAGGACAACACTAACGGAAGAATAAGAGGAGAACTACATTTTAGGCATGAGGATTTGTTTTTTTGACTCATAATTACAATAATGTCTGACTTCTGAACAGGTTTAGAAAAAAAAAAGAATTGGAATAATGCACCGATCTGAGCCCACTTGTAGAAATACAAACTTCCATAAAGCACAACATACCTATCCATGTACATGTTTTAACAACGCAACTTTCTTACAATGGGTACATAGCTGAGAGAACTGTGTTACAGTTCAGGAATGTCGTACCTGTCAACCTATATGGATCTGCAGTAAATTTACAGGTTTTTGAAAGTCTGAGATGTTTGTACATGATCATGGACCTAGACACTGCTACTGCTATGAGTATGCAAAATATCCCCTTAATGACAAACCTGATTGGAAGACAGGAGCACCAATGTTACAATATTAAATCAAAGCCAAATGCTCAAAACACATCTTTAAATTTTTTGAAGGCTTCCATTTCACACATTAATGTTCCTCTTTTCTTTATTTTTCTTCACTGTCATCTGATTGCACAAAGAAAGGTTAATTCATTTATTACATATGCATGCGGGTGATTTCCATAACTATATATTAGAGGACCATAAGTATGTCTGTACTACTACTTGTCTGTACTGTTTTTTCCATACATGCTGCCATTAAGTCATGTAATACATAATATACATGAAGGGAATTAATTGGAGTATTGGAGTAAATAAAAACTTAGTAAACTTTGACAAACTTGAGGTTCTCTTGTTTTGAAAAAACAGTAGGTCTATTCGTAAGACAGTTATAATTACAGCGCTCAGTACTCTAGATTTCAAATGTTGTAGTAACAACACACTATAATTTCATTTTTGTAATTAAAACCTCATGTATTAATATAGCTGCAATACCAAAGGTATGCTTCCTAAAACTGAGACATTATAAAGTGTCTTCCTACTGGTCAAGACCCTGAGACATGAATACATGTGTTTGTATATGGCCAGAGTACTGTCACAGGACTGGATGTACATATTATAATCACCTTATCCACCGTTAAAAATGCAGCAGTTTTACTAGGTGTGGAGCACAAAATCCATTTGAGTCCTATATTTTCTGCAAATTATTGGATTCCTGTTAGTAATAGGACTGATTTCAATTTTTTTTTTTTTTTTTTGGTATAGAAGACATTTGAAGGTCCAACAATGGCTTACTTAATGAGCTATTTAGCATACTGTATATAGCCTAAGTTGTTCACATACATCACAGAATGTGGGTCTCCTTATTTTGTTAATTAAAAAACCAAAAGCTTCACGGTGTGGAGAAATAAAACTCTAAGAGTCCAATGTGAACTGGATGCCCAACGCTCATGAGCATGCTAACTTGACTCTATATGTCCATGAGTTCCACCAATGTATCATTTCTAGGGATAGATCTGTCTAGGCTGACAGCACTTCTTGGCTGAAGGCCATATTCACAATGTTACACTGGAGTAAATTCTGTTAGTTGTTCTAATGGCCTGTCACATTCAGATTGTGCCCACCTCAGGAAATCAGGAAAAGTAAATATGGGTGAATATAGCTGCACAGAAAGACACAAAAACACAACAGTACAAGGGCATTTACAGCAGCACCAGCAATGGCATTTAGAGAATCACAGAGAATTATGGCATATGATGTAGGCAGGAATGGAACTTTAATTAGATCTAAAGACTGAAATCATTTCAGAATCCTGCATGCAGACAGTCAACTTGTTCAATTATTTTGGGTTTTTATTTGTATGTTTAATAACAAAGAGACAAATAATCTGAGGTCTAAGAGGAGGATTTGCAGTAAAGACATTACCTCTGTTTAGTATGCTGGTACTTGACTTTTACAGTGAGTACTGTATAAACACGTAAAGAAAACACTGGAAGTCAGTTCTGTACTGAACAGGAAGCCAGTGTAATATGCGTAATATATGAGTGTAGAGTATTTAGTCTGTGGTGTGTACTTCCAAAAATCTAATCTGCAATAATATATAATATTGTATACAGATACATGTAATTTACCATTGTTTTTGAGTAGAAGAAAGCAGGCCTTTCATATTACCATGATATAGGAAAGGAATGACAGGTTTCATTTTAAAATGACACCTGCATTACATGCAAAATTGTTAATGATGAAGTTTAAACCAGCTGTGTTCAGAGCTAAAATGAAAGAAAGCTTATTACAATTCCCTTGAAAACAGCAAAACATCAGATTTTTCAGTTTAGCAACAAACATTATTCAGCCAGTTTTCAGTATCAATAAAGCATTTAAACCATCTAAGATGTGAAATTGATAATTTATCAATAAGTTTAATACAGTTAAATTTTAACTAAGCATGTGTGTACCCGGTGCCCACCTGGGCACCATCTGAGCGAAATCCCTTGTTAGAGCTGCTGACACCTAGTGTACCCCCCTTGGATGAAGCTTCTCCCAAGAGACACCACAAGACTGTTGAGAGTTACTTCAACACCTGGAGTGAAGGAGGACTACTACATTCACTACATACTACATTAATTGTTTCTATCATAACCTGTTTATTCTGTAATGTTAGCATGCCCAGGAGGGGCTGGGCAGCCAGTCAACCTTGGGCCCCCAGAGGTTTTTTTTTCTCTACACTGTGGAGTTTTAGTTTCCTCTCCACCATAGTTGTCTGGCTTCGTTTCTATTTATTCCTATTGCTCTTATTCTGTAACATCTTCTTTTGTAAAGTGCTTTGAGGCACATTGTTATAAAAGGTGCTATATAAATATACAATAAATTGAATTGAATGATCAGTGAAGGAATGATTGTCAGCATAAAATTTACTTATTTAACTTTGGTAAATACTTCTCATAGGTCCAGAGGTGTCATGTAGTGCTTATTCATTTTGTAGAACTGCACATGTATGCAGCTGCCTAATAAATCTACAGTACATGAATGTGTGTTTGTTTGTTCAACAATCCTATTCTATTAAAGTGATTTAAAGTGACTTACCACTTCCAGTTATTAGTCTGACCAATTGTCCTGTCTTTATTAGTATGTATATA
>JABJVR010044071.1:0-30790 GCA_025773905.1 Chitala chitala
CACACACACACACACACACACACACACACACACACACACACACACACACACACACACACACACACACACACAGCCCATGAACCTGCCCCCCTCCACAGACACATATTCCCACATCTTCCCTGCACACACATTTTCTCTGTCTGACTGTCCTCTCTGTCTCCCCCCATCTCTCTCTCAACACACACATATACAGCTGTGCTTTTCACAGCATAAACCATGATTCTCTTTTTTCATACTAATTCCAGGATTAATATGAATTTCTATTTTAAGCAATACACTTTTAAAATGTCATTGTTGTTGTTGGTAGTGATTATGTAACTCAGTGACAGGACACAGGGGCGTAAGCGTTATAACACTGTTCTCATGCCGCAGGATGTATGAGTACCAGCGTGTGCCGTCCTCCCTGGCCCCACTCCCGTACACCTCCAGTCCGGCAAAGCGTCCGCGCAGCTCCTCCTCCGGCCTGCGGCGGAGCAGTGACAGGCTGTCATCCAAGGGCGGCTCACGGCCCGGCTCCTCCAGCTCCAGGAGGGCCAAACGTGAGAGACAGCGGTGGGGGGGGGGGCAGAGCAGTGGGGGCCTCTCACTGGGTCTCGAGGTGGAGTGAGGGGTGGTGTGCCAGTCTGTCTACAGCCCAAAATATACAAAATCCATTGGCTGTTTGAGCAGTAGATGTTTTGTTTCCCTGCTTTGCTGCTGTTCTGAAAAGTAAAGCTCAGACTAACAGAAGAGCTGTTGGGACTAGTGGCCACAGTGTTCTGTGTCATAGTCCACATCTCCTGATTCTCAAAACAAACACAAAAAACCCACGACTGACAGTGTCTGTGAGCTCCTCATATCCCTAGTTCCAAATAGGTTCTAACATGAACCAAACTCAAAGTGTGGAAGGTTTTAAGTAGAGTTTGGTGGGCATTTGAGCATAAGGGTTTTTGTGCTCCCTGTTGAATGTGTGCATGCCACTGTCCGTGTGTGTGTACACGTGAACGTGCCTGTGCTTGTCCACATGAGCAGTTGCACGTGTGAACGTTAGTCTATGTGACCGTGTGCAGGAGCTTCTCTCTGTCAGCAGTCATTTTCCGTAATGGAGGTGGCTGAGGTGGGCGCTCGAATGCACATCAAGTGACACCAGATGCCCCCTAATTACAAGCATCTCTGCAGCCAGCCTTTTTTGTATCAATCAAACCATGTGCAATTACACAAAATTACAGCAAAAAAGTATGTAATAAGTAAGAATGCTTTCTGCTATTTATTTATAAGCTGTCGGGTCACGTCATGACTGCTTGGCCTTTGTCTGGCATGGGCCTGAAAGCTGGCTTTTATTAACGTCACAAACAATGACAGTGTCACTGCTGGGACATGGTAGGGGTGTGAGGTTATGAAGGCATGGGCAGCTGTGAAAGACTGTTAAATTATGTACACATAGAAGGAAAGTTCTGAAGCATCACCCCCGACCAGCCTTAAATCTGCATGAAAGCTGCATTCATGGAGTTAGTGAAAGTAGAAGAGAAGATGTCCCTGTCTGGGAATGGATTATCTCAGCTCCATTGATGAAGTTCTCATGTCTGTCTCTCTGCTTTGCTTCTATCTTCCTTCCACGCAGTGAGGATGGAGGAGCTCCAGACTATAAAGCGAGAGCTGACCGTGATCAAGGTCCAGATCGACGGCTTGCTGGACAACCTGGACAGGATGGACCGACAGAGACATGACCGCACAGGTGAGGGGAAGGTCCTGCCTCTTTATCTTCTCTGTGCTCTGAAAGTGCTCAAGAGGCCTGAGCTCCCATCACCTTTCAAGGCTTGCAGCCTTATCCCATTTGTAGCAGGTGCAGAAGTCACCACAACACTGCCTACTGAGAAAAGTTACTTGCCCATACTTGCTAGGACCTGGCCTGCCAGTGACAGTAAGGGTATTGCTGAAGGTTGCCGTCCACGCCCATCCAGACTGGTTGTCTGCTATTAAGTTTTATACAGATTTTTACTACTTTTCTCTTTTCTAATCAGTTACCTAGGTGACAGGACATTTGTTCTGTGAGTGTGTCACCTTATTAATTTACCCTCATTGCACGGTAGCTGCACCCTTTAACAGCACTCGTACCTCCCCCAGCTGCCAATATCCATACGGCCGATTGCTTTTTCCCACATTGACAGATAATCACTGCTTTTGATACAGCCTCGTGGCTATTAGCGATAGGCAGGTGCAGTGTCATCGAATTCACTCAGAGTAATCTCAGCTATTGCAAAGGCTTTGATACTGACACTTGGCAAACTTCTCAGTGCTGATTTATTTTAATATGATTGTGAAATCGTTCGTGCCCTCAGGATGTTTGTGTGATAAACGACGACACGGCAGTGTTAAGTTGGTTTAGCGGGCCCCGCGAGCGGCGGACTCAACGACGGAGGCAATAGCGCAGCGCGGCCCCTCCGCGACGTATCGATCTGTTTCTCCCAGAACAGGATTAGCGGGAGCGTTTTTCATTTTCTCACTCATTACTTACGGCAGCCCGCATCTGCAGGCATCGAGGACCCAACACAAAGGCGGCATTGACAGCCTTTGTTGTGTTGAGTGTGGGCACACTCTGCTTTTAAGAGGCATGCTCGGTAAACAGAATGACAGGCACAAATGGCCATCATTACGTAACAAACGCATTCATGCGCGTGGTGCCAAAATGTGCCATCACTTGTACCGCTATAGGATTCACGCGTTCACGTCACTCTCCATGTTATATTTACACAGTGTTCGCGGTTAGTTTACAACTGCCTTACTTGGCTTGGAATTTCACATTTGTTTTCAGGTTTTCAAGCTAATTAATTTTAAGTCATTTCCAGTGCATCTCCAGTTCTGAAGCACATGGATCCCAGTGGCACCACAGGGAAAATGCAGTACAGAGACAATCTAATGTGGTCATTTCACCTCAACCACATGTGTATAGATGGCGAGAAAAAATCGAAGGATGTACAAAAAACTCATGTTGCCGTGGGGAGAATCTGAAATCTCCTGAGAGTTCAATTTCAGCCAAGGCTGAAACTGCAATCACACCCCCAAGACATGAGGAATAACAGTTTTCTCTGGACCACCATGTTGTTTGCCCTCAGCCAAGTTCAGTTACCCTAAAATTATTTCTGCGTAGCACTCTCTGTACTTTTATATTGTTAGGTCCAATGTGCATTAAAAAAAATTGATGATTAAAGAAATGATATGGGGTTTTTAACAGTGGAAAATGTTATACAGTATTGCCACTTACATGAAGGAGAGGAAAAAAAAACTTGTGAGATATATACTCCTCACTCTGAGTCTTTCCAGATTTTTGTTCTCAAGTATTCATACTTACCCTGTGTCACTGAGTCCTGTACTTACGCTGCAGGGTCCCCACCAACGTGGGACAGCAATTTGGCCAGCTCCCCCCACCATGGCCTGGTCAGCAGCCCTGAGGGCTCCCCCAGCAGCCAGAGTCCCCGCAGCCGAAATCGTAGAGACAGGGATGGGGAAAGCCCAGAACTGGGCGAGGCCAGTGATGAGGACCACAATACGGTAATGCCACCCTTCGCCGCTCCAAACGGCACTGCTTCCCTGAAACAGGTTTCCATAGTAACACGGATGGACTGACACACGGCTTACAGAAATAAATCCATAAGGTGTCAGACATACGTACTAGCTCTCAAATGCTTTTTGCACATGTATGCACATGCATGCCTTGTATGCTGGTACACAGAGAGTGAGATGGACCGCAAGGGAGGGAGATTTGTTACCCCTAATGAAGAGTACTATTATCTGTAATCGCTTGTAAATTTGTCCCCACCAAAGTGGCATGTTAAACAGTTTGGCTTCCACTCAGCGTCTTTGTGCACAGCAGCACGGGGCCTGCCCTCCGTTGGCAGCAGGGAGCCACAGTCATAGTGCCACTGATGCAAGTCCTCACCATTGTGCTGACAAGAGCTCCAAATGGCACATGGAATTGGGGAGGGGGGGGTCGGGACTGTGTACTTTGATTTTACTAAAGGCTGATGTCACAGTCCTTCCCATGGTCCTCCCCCTTCAAATTGAGAACCCCTGAGAGACCCCCTAGTGGTTCTTCTGTGGGCCAAAACAATGATTCGGAGCTTCCTCCATCACTTCCTCTTCCTTCTCCTCAGAGCCACAGCAGGGAAGCTGTCTGTTAGTCTTCTGTGCTTTGTTCAGAAAGCAACTTAAAAATTCTGGATTTGCACTTTTACATAAAAAAGCTAAAAGCCTTGTTTCACACTGAAACATGTTCTGACGTGGAATGGTATGTACAACAGTTAACTCACACTTGGCAGGAATTACCTGCATCTGATGTCATTTAAATTACAGACTATTGTCTGTCTGTGCATTTGGCATGCTGGGGGACTTGACTGGGTTACTTCTCTTTCTGTCAGATGAACCATCACAGTTCTGACCTGGAAGACGACATGTGAAAGGACACTGCTCAGGTGCAGAACTGTGCATGCTGGGAAAGATCAAAGAGCATATTTAGCTTTTGATCAACACCCCTTTAGTCTATCTATGCTTAGTACATCTTGCACTCATAATTTTATATTATGTCCATTCTTTGCTGAGCCTCTTGAATGGCTTTCCTTTCCTTTGAGGCTTAAAAAGTATGTGTCTTTCTTACAGTGCACCCTTCCAGACTGAACAGAAGGCCAGTGACAAGGAAGAGTGAGGGAGCGCTGTACATGGAGGGGGTTCACCACTGCAACTCCGGCGGTTACCATGGAAACACCATCATCCTCACAGGATTCCCATTAGCCAATGTCTGTCAGATTCACTTCTGTGTCCAGCTCACGTGTGTGTGTGTGTGTGTGTGTGTGTGTGTGTGTGTCCACAGCTGTCCCCACACACCCTGTTTACATCAGACAGTTTTGCATGTCTTCATTTCCCCTACCATCTGTGCAGTTTGTCAGTACTGCACCTCTGCTGGGTTTATGGCTCCAGTTACCCAGGAAACATTGTGATCGAAGCAGTGTCATTATCATTGGGCTTCACACTCCATGCGGCTGTTCTGAGACACAGACGCGCTCATAGCAGCCTTTATGAAGCGAGAAATTAAACCAGTATAATACACAATTACGCAAGGATAGGAGATGTTATAGATGAGGGACATGTGCCCTACACTCCCCCTTTTCAGACATCAAGGTTCTGGCCCCACACCATCATCATCATTATATTTGATGCAGACTTGGCAGAACACGTGGTAAATGCTTCAAGACACAGGAAATAACATGTACATGGCGAATTTATTTATTTTTTGGTCAGACAAGGAAAAGGCCACTAAATTGTCATTATTCCCCTTTTGAAATATACTACTTATATCCATGTCTAATTAAGTAATTTACTGATTGCATAGAATTTCCTGCACAAACTTTATTAAACTATATGTTTGAATACCTGGCAGCCAGTTGATGACCTGACCTGTACATGGTATAAAGTAAGACATTAAGCTTTTCTCCAAATACTCACATGCATTTACAGTATGCTTAAGGGTTACTGTATATTTTTAACATTCAAAATTATTAAAAAGAGTACTGTATATAACTAATTTTAAAAGCATCCAACTGCATACTATTTTTAGAATAGGTCTCAAAAGAAGAAAGTAAATTTTTGAAAATTGTAACTCATATGCTGACTAGAAGAGAGAATTTGTTTGATTCAGTCTCAGTGTCCTCTCTGTGCTAGACAGCAGGTTCTGTTAGTACGTTTCATCCACATACAGAGTCATAATACTGTGGTCTAGAAAACCTCTGGCAGTACAAAAGCAGCTGTCAGTCAGCTGTTAATCACAGGTTGCTCCCCTGACACTGACCTGATGGACTAACAGCAGTCTGCTCTTTCACGCTAAGAAGCAGCATTTGGTCATATCTAAACAGCAAAGAGTTGTTCCCAGTCCTCCGTTTGTATGCTGTTATTTTCTTCAGCTGGGAATTCTGGTCATGACTACCGTAGGGACCGTTAGTTATGACTTAGCTGCACGACCTCACTTATAGCTGACAGATGCTGAGGTAACGAACTGTGCAATGAAGCTGAAGTGTTTGCCAGTCACCTTGCACTGGTCCAGGCTGTGCCAGCTGAATTTGAGGACACTTGCTATACAAAACTTCCAGCAACCTTGGCCTCTTTATTGATTGCACAGGAGCGCTTTTGCTCTGTTTTGTTGCAGACTATTATCCATTCAGTTCTTTGTCTGAAATGGCCATTTGCTAAAACCTTTCTGACATCTCTGATCCTTTGAGTCCTTGCAATTAAAAGTCTTTCAAGGAGACACTAATGGCCCATTAAACCTTTGTAACAAATTCCACCTCCACTAACAGTGTTTGCAGGTAGAACGCTCACTGTTTCATCTCCAGCCGCTGTAAGACCATGCAAGCCAATTCTGAAGAAAAGCTTTCACTCTCCACTCACCCTTCAGAGCTGATGAATCTAAAAGCCATGGAATATTACATTTTCCTGTCCCCTTTGTGGTTTGTGTTTGATCAGTTTGCTTGATGTTGCATGCTTACATCTCTCCAGACGTGTGACCATATTATGGGTGACACTTTCAGCGAAGGCTGGATGCCTTCGTGTTGATTTTGGTGTGGATTTCTGACATACACCAGCCGGTGGTGCCCTGGAGTCACGCTGTGGAACCATTGCTTATGCCAACAAGTCGATGCCCTTGGCATCAAACTTAGAGGAATGCTAAAGACCTTGTTCTGCTTTCTAGAAGGACCTAAGATGTCCTCTATGTAAAACCATGTACCCCTCATCATTGTGAATATGTAACTAAGTTTGTTGGGGGGAAAAAAAGGTAAATGGCACCCGTCCCAGAAAATGGACACTGTTTTGTTTTTAGAGAGTTGTTTTTTTTTTTAATAATTAATCAGTGTAATTTATTTTCTGGGAGCATGGCGCTGTTAATGAGTTAATGGGAGCGGGGGCGATTCTCTCCAGTTTGAAAGGTGATTCATTGTGCTCCTGTTTGTACTAGTGTGAAATGTACAAAAATAGATATAAATGATAAACGATATAAAGCTGTTTCTCCTTCCACGTATCAGGTGCTGTGGACTGCAAGAACCAGCTGGGTTAGCGTGTATTATTGTGTAATATTGTAAACTCTCTTGTATTTGATCACCTTATGTTTAACACTTGTTATCTTTTTATTGCTCTTCTGTTCAGTAGATTTTATTGTTTGTTTGACTGCATACATAAAAAATGCTGAGTGGAAATAAGTACATAGTATCAGTAAAGGTATTTTCATATTGATTATGACAGGTGTTGAGTTTTGACTTTTTGTCAGAAGTGAAGATTATCTCTATGCTTTGCACAGGCAGATGGCCCAGTTTTGGAAGTCATGTTTGGTGTGTGATAAAAATTGGTAGCACCCAACATCAGCACTGAGGAGTCTTGGAGAATACTGTGGTAAATTTATAGACTTTAATTTGAACACACAATGCCAGGACTAAAGTTTTATTCATTCATTGTCCTGGAGAAATATGTTCTGCTCTGAACATTACTAATAACATCCTGCTGTAATATCAGTGACCGGTTATTATGGGGTACCATTAATCCTACTGAATTAAGCTATAAAATGTGAGAATTGACAAGTGCAATAAAAAGGAAGACAGCTTTGTGTAGAGTACGTTTGACAGACTGCAGCATTCAGTTACACTTCACAGAACTGAAACTTTATTATTGAAAAAGTACTTTGCATCACCACAAGCTGAGGTGACATGATGACACGTTAAACTGCAATTATTAAAACACATAAACTAAGAGTACAAACTTAAATGCTGAATTCTCTGTGTCCCAGGTTTCAGTGGTACATTCAGTCCAACTCCCTAATGACACTTCAAAAGACACAAGTCATAAATGCTGACTGGAGTACATTTTCAAAATAGAATGCATTTACATTTATAGTATTACAGTACAGTAATTTACTTGTTACAATGCAGTCTTAGTGACTTAAAACATATTTTGCCTATAACGGCTCCCACAGGAGGGTGTTACAGCAAAACAATTCCCATAATCCCTGCTGTTAAACATTTTAACAGGTAAGGTAAGTGCTTTTGTTACAAATGAGAAACAGAAATAAAGTGATGTCAAACAATCTCCCGTGTAAAACATTTAGCGCACTTCTAAATGTTTTATTTACCTATAATTCCTGGCTGGATTGTCTGTGCCCATATGTGTGAGTGTGTGTTTTAAAACATATTTTTCAAAATCAAAAAGACAACAAATGTATATATAATATATTGTCATTGCTCACAAACTTTGTATCAAGAAAACGTGAAATTATTTAAATTTATGTGGTAATTGTATTATTTATGATAATCTGATATGATTGTGACCCTGTATACAATACATAGTGGGAAGATGGAGGGATGCATCGATTGATGGATGGGTTATAATCTGATATAACTGAAGTTACAAATTTTAGGAAAAATAGGGATGTATTAAAATTAGTTATGCTAATTGCCAGTGATTTATTTGTTGGTTTTTGATGAATGGAACTATAGACAAAATAGAAAATCATTTGGTAATTATACTGTAATCAGATTTTAATTATGTGAGTGAAGTAATTTCATCTGAGCTAAAAATGTTTCTCAAATGTCAACTGTTCCTTGTCTAAACTATTTATGCACCCACCTTGTTTACTTAGTTAATGGATTTGATAATTGTTGGAAATAAAAATCTAAACTGGCTGATTCATTCAACAATCTCAGATAATAACACAAGAACATAACGTTTTATGACTTTGCAAATATACAATAAAAACAATTACCAGTTAAAAGGGCCCCTATTCTTCAAAATACAATTTAAATCAATTATTGAATTCTGTTGAACCTGTAATAAAGAGAACAGTATTTTGCAATGAGTACTCACTGTTACATTTTTTAAATGACTATGATTATTACTGTTTGTATGCGTATTTAGGTGTTTCGTTCAAGTGGTTAATAACTTCCATTATTTAATCTATGCTGCCTCCTAGTGGTTTAAGATTATCAAATTATGGTCTAAATACTTCTAAGAATCTTAATGTAATTTTTTTGAGTTAAAGCTAAACTAAATGATTTTTCCATTTAACACCTAAAAAAACCCACAAACCTCTTATGAACATTTAAAACACACGTAACTAAATGACAGAGCACAAAGGAGACCTTTGTTTTTTTTTGCTGGTGTAGCTTTCTACTGCTGCCCACTTTGAGAACTAAAAATAGGTCTGTGGTAGGCAGTAACCTCCAAAATCCAAAGTATTTTGAAGATTGTCCACAAATCATACAGGATTACAAATGCATTAAAACACATTGACAGTGAAGACATGTTCGTTGGATGCACCTATGGACGAATGCTGCCCCACTTTCTGTATGGGTCCACCATCTTTGAACACCAGCATTTCTTATCCATTTTCCCCCCCAGATTTTCTCACTCTCAAATGAATTCAGTTTTCCCTTGTTATCATGAGGATTTCTGTTGCTGGAACCCTGCTAGACCCTTTCGAGTTCTCAATCTTATTTTTCGCCTGCTGTGATTTCAGCCTTTGTAGTCTAAAGCTCTTTTAAAGTTTTCAATGGCCAACGCTTCCTCTGTACACAGGAGATTTTTTAGAAGAAAAATCTAGGTGGATCTTAGCAAAGTGTTACTTGTAAATTTTCCAAATCATGAAGATTTTTAGTAAGTTTTAGTAATAGATCATAAGCTTGTAAGGTAAGTTGTGATTTCAGTCTACAGTGTACACAGTCTCTGTATACTGCATATACAGCTGTTGAAGTTCCATGTGAGGTTGGGAAAAATTGGTTTGTTGTTTGGATTATAAAGCAGTAGTGAAAATAATCACTAATCCATGAGATGATGCAGCACAAGTTTTAATACTAAATTAGTGCTTGATTGTTTGAGTTGTTGAACATTTCTGTGCAATGTGCAAAGAATTACGCAGAGAACAAAAAACATATTAGGCAGCATGGTGGTGTGGTGGTTAGCACTATTGCTGTGCACTTCCAGGCCTGGGGTTCAATTCCCACCTTGGGTCTGTATGTGTGGAGTTTGCATGTTCTCCCTGTGCTTGGTGGGTTTTCTCCAGGTGCTCCAGTTTCCTTCCAAAGACATGCAAGTTAGGTTGATTGGTGTGTCCAAATTGACAGTTGTGTGTGTGTGTGTCGGTGTCCCCTGCCCTGGGATGGGCTCCAGGCTTCCCTGTGACCCTCAACAGGACTAAGTGGTTAAGATAATGAATGACTGACTAACAGAAAACATATTAGCAAATTTCAATCAATCAGAGTCAAATCAAGGTCCAAGAGATGGAATGAGGGGCAGGTGAGCTGATGGCCACTGAGCTGGAGATGTCAGTCCTACATGGAGCTGAAACAAGGAGAGTAAGAAGAGTCTGGTATTGTAGGGTTTGAAGGGGACTGATTAAAGAGGGCTGCGCCAAACACCAGGGCTTCACCAATTCTTTGTATGGCATTAGATGATAGGCAGTGCTACATGCCAGCAAGTGGAGCTGGAGGGCATTTATCCAGGAAGGGGAGAAAGGAAAAAAAAAAACATGCAACTTGACTGATGCACATTACATGACAACCACCCTACTCAGTAGAAATCTTTCACCTAGCTTATGTTGTATCACTGATTTTGTGGGCTCAAAACACCAATGCTGGTCGCAGGCCTTCAAAATCAGTATGTACTTTTATGTATGCTTTTTAATCTTTTTTTTTTTTGGTCCATGTTTGACAATGCTAGCCAAAACTTTGGTTTCCTTGCCAGAGAGAAGGCTTTCTTTATTTTCACAATTGTCTGCCTTTTAAAGGGTACAGACAATAAAGGAACCAAACCTGTAAAATAATGTATGGAGAAATATGCAGTGTTGGAGAAAAAATTTAAAACCACACACTCTTCATACTCTTCAGAGTAGCCCCTCTTGCCTTGATTACACTTTTGTAAACTGTTGGAATTGTTCTATGTGTCTATAAAAGCCATGCTTGAAATATCAGTAGTTTTTTGCTGACCTGTTGGTTTGACAAAATTTTTTAAATGTTAACATTTTTAAGCATAGGTTATGTGTCCAATTACCCTTTGGAGCCACTTTTCAATTTGGTCATGAATCAGTGAGAACTTGCCTATGTTATATGTGTCCTCACAGTCTATACGCATCACGAAATGGCTGTCATGTTTGACCTGTAGCACTTGTGTGTGTGGCCTTGCCCTCTCATTCTCCAGTCCCTGTTCCTTTGTATGTTTCTGAGTGCTCACACCTGGTGCTTATTTCCTTTTGCTCTCTATTTAGTTGGGTGTTCTGGTGTGTGCATTTGCCTGACTTTGAAGACTTTTAGTTGTATTTGCCTGGTGTTTGTTTCTGGTCCTTGTTAGATCTTTTTTGCCTCAATCTCTGTCTGCAACTGTGACAATAGCTAAGTGAGTACAGAATACTCCCTCGTGGACTGTCAGTGTAACACTCGGTCAATAGCATGAGGAAGGTGTAGGTCCAGTTACAGAGTTTATCGGTAAAGCCCAAGGACAGAGCCCAAAGATCCAAAAACAGCAAGCAATGCATAAAAGTCAAAAACAAAGAATAGCCATCCAAAGGAGAAAGGACGCAGAGAAAAGAGAACCAGCGGAGAAGTGGGCTGAGGACGTTACACTGGTCAGTCATGGTGAAGAGAAAACTAAGTGTGAAAACAATGCTCTCAATTTACCAGTCAGTCTATGTCCCTGTCCTCAGCTATGGTCATGAACTTTGGGTAATGACCAAAAAACTTACAAATGAGGTTTCTCCATGAGGTTGCTAGGATTACCCTCTGAGACAGGATGAGGAGCTCCAATCCAGCACAGCCACTGCAGTTCTGTACTGAGAGGAGCCATCTGTGGGGGTTTGGGCATGTAATAATGACGCCCCCTACAAGATTGCTGCTGTGTTTTTTCCAGGCACATCCACTGGGCCGAGGCCTCATGGTAGGCCCAGAATGAGCTGGGGACATTGTACCTCCAGGCTGCCTTGGGAGTGCTTCTGGATCCCCCAGGAGTGGCTGGAGACCCCTTTGGGTAAAAGGAAGGTCTGGTCAGACCAGCTTAGCTTGCTGTCACCGCGACCGTCATTTGGACAAGTGGATGGAATATACAGGAGCATACAGTTCATATTACTAGTACTGGCTGGGCATATAGTACTAATAATATGACCTGAACGCAGACAGTATCCTTCCCATTGTTCTTATGCCACACTGTTTGGAGTAAAATGTTGTAGCAATAACACCCAAAAACAATTTAGATAAATCATTACATACAGCCTTTTAAAGAGCTCCTGTTATATAATGCAATGTGAATGAAGAAAAAACATCAAAACGATTACTGAGAAAGAAAGAAAATATCCTGAGGTGGGTGCACGAACTGAACACACTACATGGCCCTGAGTTTTATTCAGCCATTGTGCTGGAGAAACATGTTCTTCTGTGAACATAAAAAACCCAGCAGGGGCTGAGGTCCATTTACCGTGGATACAGGCACTGTTGGAAATGTGCAAAAGGGGGTCAGTGGCTGATGGCAACAAAAATGTTTGTCAAAGGTTCGAAGATGTCACATGAGACTTTTTTTGAGCCTTCAGTGTTGTTTTTACTCTTTATCTGAATATGTGGACTAAAACGTACAATGGTAGATGCAGTTGTAACTGTAAATGTTAAAGAAACGCAGTGCAAGAAATTTTGATATATTTCAATACTTCACATGCTGCTAATGTGTAAATTTCAAAATGTCTGTGGTGTTATGGCTAAGGCCTTAAACCTCATAAGATCTGAAATGTTTGCACAGGACATGAATAAATGCATTCAAATTCCATGTTTAAAATTTTGTATGACATGCTGATGACCACAGATATTGTAATGTTTTATATTTCGTTACAAAAATGTGTTCTTAAAGTTGCCATAGAAAAACAAGGCAATCTAAAAATATTTTTCTAAAAAACAATGCAGACTTAAAATAAATGTATAGGTTTAGAAACAGACTTTTTATAAATAATAAAAAAAGTAATGTAACAGAATGTTCTGCATCATTCTTATTCTCAGTGAGATCTGATAACAGTAAAATCAATTGTTTTACATAAGTATTGCCTGAAGAACTTTATTTCCCTATAGAAAGCAGAACATGTTGGTTTAAGATGACGTTTCTTCCAGTTTTTCTCTAATGATGAGAGACTGAGTAGGTAGGCAGGTAACAATTGTGGTCTTACATAAGAGGATAAATTATTTGCTGAGAATTATATGTGGCAACACTAAAAATTATTGCTTACAATATCTTTTAGAAACAGTCTTGCCATACACATATTAGATTTTTTTTTTTTTTAAACATTTCAGCAGTAGAATCATTTTGTTGTCTGATGAAATCCAATGTGTTTTTATTAAAGTGCCTTCCCTGGTGTGCTTGGCCCAAAGTTCAAACATGTATCACCAGGAGGACAGAAGACCATAAGTGGTTGTGCAGTCTGGACAATCAGAGGTGAACAGCCAGAAAACATCTGAGAATATAAATAACAGCTTCTGTCTTTTGTACTTATAGGAGAATAAAATGTGTCTATCAAACTTCCTGAATGTTCCAAGTTGGACGATCACAAGACCTTCCAGCGTCACATAAAACAGACCTCAGTGGGTACGTGCTGCTGAATGCGGATGTGTGCACTTAAAACCGGGCTTCTTTTTAAAGCTATCGCAGTTGCTAGTAATGGTCAGAGGGTTAGTCATTGGTTATAGGACATCTGTGGTGTCAGCTGATGTTTCGGGTGTAGCTGATCATGTTCAGTCGAGGCTATAAACACTACTGTTTTTTTTCAGGTTCAAAGATACATCAATCTCATTCTATTTTTAGTTTTTACGTAACCAAATTCAGTTAAATTCAATTTAGCACATTTCATAACAGAGTTGCCTCAAGGCACTGAACAAGAATGTGGTGCAATGGGATAAAACTGAACCTTTATATTTGAAGACGGCTGAGACAGATTGTCATAAAGTCTGCTTGAAAGGTGGTTCTGTTTGTCACTGGCATTCAAGTTTTCAAACATTTATTTGTTTTTCTGAACTGCTTAGCTAATTTAAGCTTGCAGACACCCAGGAACCTATTCCAGGAGATGCGAGCCAGAGTATGGGGTGAACAGGGCATCAGTACATCACAGGCCAACATGTGTTCACATTCCACAAGCGGTTTAGCATCTCTTTAACTTTGTCTTTGAACTGTGGGAGAAAATTGGATCACCCACAGCAAACCAGCATGGACACCAGGTAGGGGTACAAACTCCACGTGCTCACGTACACACACACACACACACACACACACACACACACACACACACACACACACACACACACACACACACACACACACAATGGGACTGGAATTAAGTCCATGACTATACAAACATGAAACAACAATGCCATTCACTAAGTCACCATATTACCATAACCTTTATTTGTAAAATTTAAATTTGTTTCGACCGTTGGCAAACAACAGTAAATACAGATGAAAAATACATATCCCTGCAGCGAACACTTCAGGTCTTTGTATCTCACTTTTAAGAGAGGCAGGAGAGCACAGACATTAGATTTCACAAAGCAGTATCAGACAGGGAGAAAACTCAGGATGGCCTGAGATGAGAACCTTAGGCACTCTCTACATTTAAGGACGCATATGCTTTAAGACAAATGAATGTAGCTATATTAGTATATAATGTAGGTCTCAAATGCAGGGGCTCAATTATAGACATTTTGACAGTGAAAGGAAAAAGGCCTGATAAATAAGAAGTTCACTATTGGGTTGTTGACTGCTTGGTGAAATACAGTAATTGGTTTAGATTTATCTTGTAAAATGTTATGAAAAGTGTTTGTGGATCAAGGTTTGTTGATTTTTCCCTCATTCAAAGCTTTTTTTTACACTGGTATTCTCACATGGATTGTATGTGTTTGGAAAATGGCTTTATTTGGATGTTGTAACATAGCTCAGTAACATATGTGGGAATAACTGGCAGCAGTCATGGTAATTACCTTTGTTAACACTTCAGACATATATTCAAAGCTTTGTGCCTGATGAAGAACACCCTAACTGTCAGTAAACATGCCACCATATAAAGTACACCTCACTGGCTGCTTTGAAAATGCCCTGCTTTCCCATATGACTCGTGCATGAGGACATGCATGGACATGATGTTCATTCATCTGGGTCGCTGTGTTTACACAGCACAATGCAGACACACAGGCGGTGGAAAGAAGGCAGTGCGCAAACACAGAAACTGTTGTGCTCCGCTCCAGCAATGTTCTCCATGGAAGTCCCCCTCAGGTGGTTGGGCTTGATGTGACTGTGCCTCAGGGCTTTTAGCTAGGTGGTTGTGATCGGCGCTCTAAGAAGACACAAAGCACCTCTGTGGCGCCAGTGCTGAGCTCTGTCAGGAGTGGAGCAGGGCAGCTGAGGGTAATCCTGCCCTAGAGAATACTGGGAAGGTGATCAGTGATGTACACTGATGATTCCTCATACCTATAAAAATTTAAGCAACACACACACACACACACACACACACACACACATATGTATGGCCTTGCAGGGTTTTACAGTAATGTCACCTGCCCATCAGTTTATTAAAGCTGTATTTATTTTCAGTTTAAAAGCTAACAGATCACTGGCTCTTTTGTTATTGTTCTGCATTTGTAACTTTGTCTGGAAGATGTGATTTGCTGTCCAGATATGAGGTTTTCTTTGCACTTGCACTTCTTTTGCAATGCTGCTTGTAAGAGTGGTGCTGTACCTGAGCATTGTGGTGTGAATTCATGGTCAGTGTCTCTCATGACTTTCCCAGGAAAACTCAATGAGCGATGCTTTGACAAATCCAGGTGTTTTACTATTTGATGCTTTTCAACAACAACAAAGTGATAATGGATACACAAAGATTATTTAAAGTTAAAAAGTGCTCAATGCTTCCATTTTTCCAGGATGGGTGGTTTTGATTTGGTCTTGACCTTTCCGTCTAGAAGGGCAGCTGCTATTATAACATCATATTCATCTTGAATCTGTCCTCACTTCAATGCACTTTTCCTTTTAAGAATTGTGAAAGGTTTATTGTTCTTATTACCATTCACTACAAAGGCACATTATCCGCATTCATATTTCAGCTTTCAAAGTTTGCCTCCTGCAAATCCTGTCATTGTTGCAGAAATGCAATGATTTATTTATGCCAATAAATTGTTCTGAATATTTTCACATACATTTGTAATATGTCACTGACGATGTCCAGCACTGTGCTTATGGACCATGTATCTGCTGGATTCACCTGGTGAGGCCAGGTGAAAAGCGGAAAGCACACAAGCTGTTTTTTCCTCCAGTGCCTTTGCATTCCCATTCTGGTATTTATCATTAATGCACAGTATGTATATATTTCCCTCCAATCTCTAAGCTGGTCTTCTCAGTGCCCATGAGATGTGGACCAAAAATGGGTTAAAAGGAGGCAGAATTAATAAAACATTACAACAACTGAATCTCAGAGATGTCTTGGCTGTTGGATAATTATAGTAGTTTGAGAAAACAAAAAATCATGTGCCCTTCTGAACTACAGTGTGAAGATATTTCCATACAGCACACCCTCTGTGTTTTTTCAGCTGAAGGCCTAGGTCATAAAATGATGCACGTGATCCATTCCACTATTTTCTACCTTTTTGCTGCTTTCTTGAGAGAGATATTTAATATTCCTCTCTTGCAAATAGTTCTGTATTTTCAGCAGTAAAACAGCCACAATATCACTAATTGCATGCAAGTGTTATTCATTGCAGAATAAATAGTAACAGTAATAGTAGTAACAAACTGTAATTTTTGGGAATTTTTCAGCATTTATATGTGCGACGAGGGTCTCATGCAATTGTATTTAGCTCAGTGTCTTGTTTTACAATGTCTAAACATGGGATTCTTTGCACTTACCCTTAGGAGAAAGATGTACTTTCTTAAAATTTGAAGCTACCCCATCACTGCATCATCATCGGACGCAAACAGGCTCAACTTGTGTCCATGTGTGTTGTTAAATATTTAGTTGAGAAACAAGAATAATTGCTATATTACAATTCCCTTATTCGTTAAATTCAGCTTTGTACGTGATGACACGGTGAGAGACATGATCATTGTCTGGCAAGCAGTGAGAGATGTAACAAGCTTAATTACTTTTTCCATACAGGAAATAATTTCCTAGACATTCCAGTTAGTAGTACTTATGATGCCTATAATCTAGCGATTCATTAGAGTTAATACTGTAAAATAATACTGCCGCATTATTGGTTCATTTAATAAGACAATGGCAATTATTAAGTGACAACTGCTTAACCAAATAAAATAACAGCTGTATATTTTCCATGTTCTTTCCCTTGTGGCAGTCCAATTTCCACAACTGTATTGATGGCATAGTGTCACATGATCGCAGCATAAGCGTGCAGCTAATGTGGATTTATGCAGTAACTTAAATGGAGCCTATGATATATAGTGAGTGTTGTGAGCTCTCCTTGGCTTTCGCTTGAAAGGACTGCACTTCTAATGACCAGCCACAAACACATTATTACTGCTCTCTATCTCCTTTACAGCCGCTTAGTGTACAACATAAACAAAAGATGTTTTTGTGCTTCTGTGGAGAAGACCTGGATATGAACGGGAGCTCTGGAAATACAACGAACACGTCGGTTTATGTGTCCACGTGTAGTTTTAAATGGCTTTATGCTTAATACAGTGTGTCTCACATGCCAGTTTAACTGCATTTACGTAGAAGTGTTTCCCTATTACCTGGACCAGGACTCCATCTCCTATATTACCTTGATTGATGAACAATTTGGTGGTTTTCACCTCCAGGTATCAGTGGTTTTGTGTTGTATTTGAGGGTTTTGGATTTTTTTTTTTTTTTTTTTAATTGCTTGTTATTTGAGGTGTGTTTGTGCATGGCTTCATACACCAAAAGCTTGTGTTTCTAGCGTTTTATTTTGTCGCTAGTTTCCAGCTTCTTATTCATTATGGTTATGTTTCTCCTTTTGGTTTCTATTGTGTCATCACCATTAAATCCACCAACCTCTGTTTCACTTGCATTTGGGCTCTCAGTGTTTCCACTGAAGGTTTACCGCATGTTCCTTTTGTTCCTCGTCACAGCCAGCCTCTGTCATGTTCCGGCACACACAGATGGCAGGGCGGAATAAACTCCTTATTATGTTTGACTAATGAGACTCAAAAATGGCAAGCTTCCAATTTTTGTCATTTTTGATTGCCTGCTATTTGTTCATATGCTATGGTTCAAAGAGCTTCAGAAATCTACAAACGTGTACATGATACTGAATCTTTGGGCGATGTAGTATTTGCTATGCCAGTGTGTCAGGTAGTATAGAACTAGCATAAAGAGGGAAATATTAAGGAAATCCATTGGAAGATTTATTTAAGAAACTGTGTTTTTAAGTAAGTTTACACAAGCTGGAAAACCTTTAATAGCTAATTAGTGTAGTACCATATTTGTTTCAACAAAGACATTAAATACCAGGCCAGAGCATACATCCTCATAACATGGTAACCGTGGAGAATATGGGACATCTTATAATTGAATTAAGGGAAGACATGGACTAATGATCCATAGGTCTGGGGTGCAAACTGAAATGAGATTGGGTCAAAATTTGGATGTGTTTGCCTACATTCCTGGATCAGGTGATTTCAGAAAAGCAAATTTCATATCAAGTTTTTAAAAAGGCTTTCATAATTCCTTTTTGGGGATATAGCAGAATATTGTATCTTTCCATCAAAAAGGACTCCCTTAAGTAACACATACTTTCAGTGAACTGTTTACGAAACACAAGACATGCTTCATCAGAGCAGATATAAACTTTTAAATTTATGACACTTAGAAATGCCATAAGTTAAAGTTCCTTCATAATAACTGTCAAATGTCAAATTACATATATCAATGTAATAATATGCTTGAACATTTGGAATTCTTACATTTGTTAATTTTTTTTAAGTTTTATAGTACGTTATTAATCCAAGGGAAATTGCTTCTCTGCATTTTACCCACCCCCTGAGTTGAGCAGTGGGCAGCCAGCCACACGCAGTGCCCGGGGAGCTAGAGCAGAATGTCATGCTCAGGGACACACGTGGTGCCCGGGGAGCTAGAGCAGAGTGTCATGCTCAGGGACACACGTGGTGCCCGGGGACCTAGAGCAGAGTGTCATGCTCAGTGACACATGTGGTGCCCGGGGAGCTAGAGCTGAGTGTCTTGCTCAAGGACACACCTGGTTGTGCTGTGATTTGAACCACAAGACTTCCACATCCCTGCCTGATGAGCTACCCACTGAGTTACCAGGCTTACTATTGCAACAAATTTTATATATATATATATATATATATATATATATTTCCTGTTTGTAATGTTCTTTATTTTAATGCTCTTTTTAAAGTAGCCCCATGATACTAAAAAAGTACAGCTGTTCTAAGTCTTTTGGAGATCTTGGGAAGGTACTGTCACAGATCCTGATTCAGATGTCATTGTTTGGTCTTTTACCAGTTTGGGACTCCACATGATGCTTACTCTGCTTATTTGTAGCACATGACCTGCTATCACATACAGATAATAAATACCACATTTCAGGTCAGGTGATCTAAATAGGAAAAACGCTGTGAAATCATGGCGTTTTGTTTTAGATACAGTATTTTGTTACACAGTTGAGAAGCTCTAAAAAATCTGATATGATGGCTATCCAGGTTTCTTCCCACAGTCCAACGATATGTGGTGTATGTTAACTGGTCATTCTAAATTGTTTCTTGTATGTGTGTGTGCGTGTGTGTGTGTGTGTGTGTGTGTGTGTGGAGTTGGATATGTGGGATTCCACAGAGTGCTATGGTTTCTCCCATAGTGCAAAGACATGCATGTTAGGTGAACTGGAAAATCGGGAACGTCCTTAGTGTGTGTGTTTCTACAAATTCGCTGCAGTAGATGGTAATCTGGCTGAGCTGTATCCTGCCGCTGTACCTTAGACTGCCTGGGATAAAACATGGGAGAGGCGCACAAGACAGGAGTTTAGCTACAGAATGCCAAGCACTGAGAACTGGTAGGATCAGCCTTTAAATATCTGATTCCTGAGTACAGAAATGACCTGCCGGTGCTTGTCTGCCTATTGTGTGTCTGGTTGGTTAGGGTGTGGTACCCTAATGTAAGGGCTAAATCTGGACTCTGTCTCTGGGGCCTTACAGTTAAAGCTTTCGGATCCTGTATATTTTAGTTTCAAAGCCAAACTGAAGGGTACAACAACTTGAAATCTATAGGTATACATGCAGCTGGAACTGAAAACAATCTGTGCACATCTGTAGGCATTATACTGCCTGTTCCTGTTGCTGGGATATTGGTAAATCATCATGTAAGTCCTACAGTTTAAAGTAGGTTTACTTGTATTCTATTTCATAAATACACGTTATTTTAAAATCACATGGTATTCTATTTGTGATCACCCAGACACCTACAGTGCTATTTAAAATTGACACATTTGGTAATAGATAACACATTTTAATAAAATCTGAAAAGATTAAGTCCTTTAACAGGGTATGTACTCACCTTATCTGTACATACTAGAACTGCTTATCTTAAAAGTGATTGCTGAAATAAATTATTTTTCATCTGATAATTACAATGTTTGGCGTAAGAAGGAGGGGGGTGATAGTTTATAAAACTAAAGCGCATAAGGTTATGTAAGAATTTTTTTTTCACATCTCTGAATAGACACTTTTGTTTTTAGTTCTAGTAAATCACAAACGTCTCTAGATAAGAGTATACTGTCTTGCTGCTTTATTACTTGTATGTTAATTCTTAAGGGTTCATTAACTAATGTTCCATCAAGACCCCCAAATCACGTGGTTCACGTTTGTGTTTTATAGGATAACTGGAAGAGGGTAGAAAACGTAAATTTTTAACCTTGGGTTTTGGTCTGAATGAGTTTCCCTTTTTGGACTTTAACAGGAGGACCGACGCATATCAGTGTTGCAAACGTTGGATTGAGCATTAAGATTCTGACGGAGTAAAAACATTTATGAACAATGAACAGAAGCAAAAGCGGTTGATGTAAGCGACGAATCTGAAGACACAACAAAATAAATGTGTCGTTCAAGACGATATTTTGAAATATAGATTTTCTGAATATACTAATTATTGGGATCGACAGTTCACCTACGAAAAACGCTAATAACAACAGACACTTGTGTGAAGGACCGTGTAAGATCTGTCATTTCCCGCTGAATTGTACAAAGTTTCGGAACTTACCGAGCTGTGTTCTGTTCTGCGCGTTCTGGTTGTTCCTGTGAAGTCATGCGTCAAAATAATTCTTACTGATTACAGAAAAGTGAATCAGCTCAAAGGGCAATGAAGACCATGGATATGCATGTGCGCAAAACACCGAACGCTGTAGTGAAGTACAATTTTTGCTTGAATTGCTTGTTTTCAGTTATCTGACTTTACAGTGCTGGAGTGACTGAAGCACTGTGCGTGTATTTATGCTTGAAATAAGCGCTGCTTGAGATAATACATAGTGAGCTCTCAGGTGGTTCACTTGACAACTACGCGCCGCAAAAAAGAAAAACTGAAAACGCAATTAACTTTTATAAAAAGGATATTTTCAGCAAATCGTCTCAAAACCGAACACAATCAGCATAAACGTATCGATTATGTACATCTTTCAGAATAACACCAACAGTCTCTCAGATGGACGGAACTTCACAGAATGTGTAAAATCTGTGATCCCACACGAGGTGTTCTTCTCTTTGGGCTTCATAAGTTTGGTGGAAAATATTTTAGTAGTGTGGGCCATAATAAAAAACAGAAGCTTGCACTCCCCTATGTATTACTTCATCTGTTGTCTAGCTGTCTCGGACATACTGGTAAGCATAAGCAACATTGTGGAAACGCTGCTTATGCTGTTGACTGAGAACGGATTCCTGGCCATCGGACCCCGTGAGATGGAGTATCTGGACAGCTTCATTGACATCATGATCTGCTGCTCAGTTGTGTCCTCTCTCTCCTTTCTGTGCACTATCGCAGTGGATCGGTACATCACCGTTTTTTACGCGCTGCGCTATCACAGCATCATGACAACTCTACGAGCAGTCGCTATTATAGTTTTGATCTGGTCGACAAGCGTAATATCGAGCACCCTTTTCATATTTTACCACACTAATACTGCCGTTATCGTGTGCCTCGTTGCCTTCTTCGTAGTCACTTTGACTTTCACGTCCGTGTTGTATTCGCATATGTTTGTCCTTGCATACTTGCATTCAAGACGCTCTGTGGCCTTCAACAAGAGCCGTCATCAGAATCTGAATATGAAAGGTGCGATCACATTGACCATCATACTTGGCGTTTTTATTATATGTTGGGGTCCTTTCTTCCTACACCTCTTTCTCATCCTCACCTGTCCCCAAAGCCCAAACTGTATATGCTACTTCAACCACTTCCACCTATTCTTAATCCTCATCATCTGCAACTCGGTCATAGATCCGCTCATCTACGCGTACCGTAGCCGGGAGCTACGCAGGACTTTAAAGGAACTCGCAGTAAATTCATGTAGATTGATTGGAGTTTAGATATGTAGAACTGTACGTATTACAATTTAAACGTTTTGTCTGTATGTTTTTTTTTTTTTTTACTTCTTTTGACATGTTAGACAATGTAAAGTAAAATTTTTGCTTATATGTTATTCCTACTGAAAAACAAAATGTGCCTGTACTCATATTTGTGCTTTTTAAATGTTTTTAACGTAAATTTGTAAATGTGATTTTTCTTTTAACTCAGGTGCATGTATTACTGGTCACTTGTTGGTCTAAACAACATTTACGACACTTTTCTTCCTATTTCTTAACACTGCAGTTTTATAGATGGAGACAACACATATGTTAATGAAATTGTTTACATTGTTAAATGTAAATGCGTGTTAAAATCTTTTTGCATTTTAAGTAAGGTGGTGTGACATTTTTAGTACATTCTGTGTGTAACTTTTACAACACTTGCCTCCAAAGTCGACTAAAATGCATACACTTTTACAAAGAAAGTCATACCATGTTTTTGCATTTTTGCTATACTTTCTTATTTGTTTTGTATTTTAGTTTGTAGTAATGGAAAATTCTGCACAGTAAATAGGAGCTGATTTTATTCACTGTTAAGCATTGATCGTTTATGCAAGTTATATGGCTCTAGGATATACCAGCTGTATATTGCATTAAGCTGTTTTAATGTAAACCATTTACAAAAATACACTTCAAAGCCAATACACTGCTGAGGATTCCACATGCTTACATTAAGAGTGTGTGAAGTGATGCAGGTAAGTGAAGTAAATCCAGTGTCAGTGGAGTCTCCAGTAGCACTCAGATCTCTGAACATGGAAGAATGCTTCTTTCTGCAACTCTGTGGGAAAACTTTCATTATCTTACACAGCGTGAGCATAATAAAGCAGCAGTAGCTATATTTGTAGCAATAACAATGCTAAGTCTGCTGAGTAATTTGTTATTCTTCAATTGGTCATATTTGATTACACAACTGCCTTGTTTTGCTATAATAATACGTTAGCTGCTGCAAGCTTTTCTTACAAGCAGTGCTTATGTTTTCAGAAGAATGATGACATTGCTGCAAAAAGATTAGTTTTGTCACATGGAAATTTGTAAATTCTCAGTGCAGAGTCTGGGTCATCACATTTCTGCATAAGTGAGTAATAATGAAAATGTGAACAGCTGTGTCAGGACTTCTGCTGTGATGGGAGACCATTTAAAAACACTTACCCAAGCAAACCAGCGTTCCAGTACCGGAAACACTGCAAGTCCACAATGCAAAGGAGCACAATGACTGTGTACAAATGGACAGCTTTGCCCATGAACTCTGTGATTTTACACATTCTTTACTCCCAAGGACACTGATAACAGGAAGTGCTTTCCTCTCTCTGAATGCATTTTGTGGTCCAATCCCGAGGGCAGGGCATATTTTTGGGGGTCTCTATTTTGGAATGCAGTGAAACAAATGAAACCTTTCTTATCAACAAAAGGAGCATGTCTGTTAGCTAACTTGTTCAAGACCAAAGTAGGTCTAAAATTAGGTTGGGCCATATAAGTGCGCAGTGTCCAAAACAAACATCCTCTTTATGAGCAACGTGTCAAATATATGTCCTATTTTTAAAGGGTTATACAAGATTGTTAAATTACGCAATTTCCTGCTGTGAAGACACTGACTTGTTGGAAATGCACTGTTGAATCCAGAGGAACAGCCTCCTCTGCCTTGGGGTTTAAATATAGGACTTCAAAAAACAATTTGTCATGAACTTCTAAAAAAAGATGATATTTTGTTATTTTATGTGGTTTGATATTTGCTGTTGGCATCGTGTCCAGAGCCCCCCCTGTCTTCCCTGAGCTCCCTGGGATTGGCTCCAGGCTCCACCATGATCCTGTGTAGGATAAGCACGATGAAAATTGGACGGATGAATGGAATTTGCTTTGTGGTTTGACACAGGGGACAGCAGTGAGTCACCTTCACTGCCTCATTTGATCCTGGGCTCTGTGTTTCTCACATCTCACTGCAGTACAGTAGGAGCATTAAAATTACACACGCAATCCCAGCTTGTCTTGCTGCCATATAAAGACTTCATTACCACTATACAGTACACACAGTTGGTTTTGTTACTCTGGATGAGTTCAGTTAATTTTTATTTGCTTTTAGTTGTTTGATGACCAAATGGGAAGTAGAAATGTAATTAAAGCAGAAAGAAGTGTTTTTGTCCGGTCCTACATGTTTTTATAAAACAGTTAAAATATAATAGCACTTTGTCTAAATTAGTTTTTACAATATAATGTATGGTCATGCATATACAATATCCAACAAATTATTTTGTTACTATTTTAACCACTGTTAGAGGTTTAATGTTAATGTGTGGACCTCAAAGCTGTAATGGGTTATTGTTATTTATTTATTTTGTATCATTAAAGTAATAAAGCATTGCAATGCCTTTTTCATGGTATCAGGAAGCTGTTGCTCTTAGTTGCACCACCCTTATACGACTTCTAATAATAATGACCACTAGATGGCAATACTTGCTTTAAAAATAGAAATGGGTAGACTTGAAAATTTAATCGCCAGTTTTTTTTTTTTTTTTTTGTGCACAACTATTTTTGTTTATATCACTACTACTACTACTACTACTATTACTACTACTACTAATAATAATAATAATAAGAATAATAACTCATGACCAAACTGTAAAACTGGCACAACTCTGCACGTTTTGACCCCTCTACAACATTTCTAATGGCAATTTGTTCTATGTGGTGAAAAGTTGAAAACTTATTTTTTTATTTTCAACTGTAATTTCCAGTGACTAACTGTATATTTGTGAAATGTTCACCAATTCACCTGTTTGGGGAGAAGTAATAACTGCCTGCCTGTTAAGGGTTCCTGACGAATGAACAAGCAGCTTGTCTGTACTAATGAGTCCTGTCAGACATTTTCATTGCATGTAACAACTAGGATTCCAAGTCCCGGTTCTGAGCTGTTGGAACCATGTGTAGACAGCTGTCCTCCCCCCAGGCTCTTCTCTGTCCCCTAAGCTCTTGGCACCTGAAGCTACTCCCTTCCTGAGCCATAAATGTGTCTTATTAAGCTACACACCAGGAGATTATTGAGCTCCAAACAGCCTCAAAGTGCATCTACACAATAACACACACACACAGTAGTGTTTTGCATTTGTGGAAGACATGATTAGTATAGCTGTGTTTTTCATTAGGATACTTCATGTTGTTCTTATGTATTTCTTGCATTTTGATTTTTTCAGGATTTTTTTTTTTTTACAGCACCATGGTCAGGATTTTGGTATTTATACGTGTATTATAAATTATATAATTTATTATATATAATAAGAATTTATAATACACATATGTAGCCTAATAATATATAGTTAATTTATTAACTACAAACCTAATAAACATCCATTACAATATAGATTTTAGAGAACCACAAAACTAATTAAATCCAGCTGGCCAGGCCATTCTGTTGTGCCAATTATAGAAGCCTTGTATACACATTTTACCTATTTTTTCTTATCAGATTATGCTATCAGCTTGATCTGGGCCTAGCACTTTCACCTGTAGGCTCTTCACCAATGTTGTCCTCTCAAATGGATTTTTGAGAAGATTTTACTGAATTAGGAGGAAGCTGGAGTCCTCCTGATTCCTGAATACTCATATTCATCATCATCAACAGGTGCCACCACTCCACTACTGATTGAGTCTGCCTGGGATGATAATTTCATCACCCTTTAGGCATCGTATTTGAGGACACCGACTGGCTAAATTTAACACCTCAAGAAAAGACACTGAGAGGGTTGGCAAATAAAATGCTACAGTGGAATTTCATGCCAAAGATAATTTATATATTGCATTTGTTTTTGTGATTCAGTCACACAAATACCTAAATGGCAAAAATAATTTATTTAATAATTCAATATCTAAACAATATCAACCAGAAGACACTTTTCACCAGGGAGGGCAGCTAAATAGTGCCCACTACTGGCCAACCGCCTCTGCTGAAAAGATGGTTCTCTGCAGAGGATAAATAAATAAATGAATAAGTAAAAATTAAAATAAAAAATTAACTTGAAAGCAATTACTACAACAAAATATTTTGAAGTTACCAGTGATGATGAAAAATTGTATTTTTAGTTTCCGTTTTGTAAAAGGTGTTTAAGAGTCCTCCTACATTTCTCATCTTTAATGTACAATGCGTGTATTTGTTATTTAGTAGATTTAACAGTAGCAGAAGGAATGTTTCTTCTTTGGCTTCTTGGTTGTCTCCTGGCTGTTGTCTGTTAAGTCTTGCCTTTCTTAAGTCCCATGGTTTCTTGATGGAGTGTTGTCTGTCAGTATGGTTTTGGTCTTCTTGGGGTCTCCTCTGGCAGGTCCCATTCACATCTTCCAGGTCTTTAGCACTCACTGGAAATATTTCCTGGAGTTTTGTTGTCGGACTTGTAACCTTAACAGAATCCTTACTTGTTAGGTCACTTATATTATCTTCACTGGTGTCTCATTGCCCTGTCACCACTTCCCCGTTACTTCCATCCAGGGCTGCAGGCCTTGGTTCTTCCTGCCTTCTTCTTGTTCTTATGCAGGTAGTACTTTTGATCTATGGCTTGGTCCTCCTCCATCACACCAGGCCTATCCGGATCCTTAAAAGAAGAGCCAGCATCTCCTGGCAAAACCTCCAGTCCCAGCTTTCCCTGCTCTTCTGCTACAGCACCTGGATGACACAGTGGTCTCCTTACTCCTCCCATGCTGGTCAGTGGGTGGTGTTGACAGGGAGCTCTCCTCTTTGCCTCCTCCATCTCCCCTGTCAATCACCTGGTTCCACTCATCCCAGGCTGCCCAATAGGCATTATCACTCCAGCTCACAGATATTGTAATTTGCTTTCTGGTCCATACAGATTTTTAGATCGTAATTAATGTTTGGATTTTTATTTTAAAATCTTATATTATACAGTATATTGAAAAAGATCAAAATTACATTTGATGTTTTAAATTAAAATCTTAAAACAATAAACTCACCTCATTGTCATATCACTCAGTACTGGTACCTTTGCACCTGATTTTTATGTATGGCATATGGCATAGCAAATTACATCTCAAAGTCATTACCGCAGTTCTAAGTTTTAAAACCAGTGGTCTTATTGAACTGTTTTGGTCTTTTGATGTGTTGGGTAGTGTCCCAAAATATCTTTTTGTGCGTCAAAGTTTCTCTTGAATTATTGGGATTTTAACATTTATATATATTTACGGTAATGTTAATTGTGTTTGTTTTACAATTTCCGTTTTAGGTTTTTCTTTTGTCTGTTTCATTTGTCCTTAATTGAAATTTTTGCCAAAATCACCAGGATATTGTGCCCTGAGTTTTGCACTTGGTCTTGTTTCTACGCTTTTTGACCATTAATTTACTTAACGGTACTATTCTTGACATTTTTGCCTGGTTTTGTGATAACTCGTATGTCTTTACTGACGAGCTAATCATTAGTTATGCACAATGAAACGCGACACACACACACACACACACACACACACACACACACACACACACACACACACACACAACAAAAAAATTGTTGCGACTCCAGTATAAGAGTAGGGATGAGCAGGTATACAAAAACAACTTTAAATAATGGCGGAGGAAAAATCACACGTGTACGTTCCGCTGCTCAAACAGGAAAGGGGGTAAACTATCTCCATTTCCATTAGTGACATGTTACAGTGCTTGCGAGTTACAGCATCATCAGAGCGCCACATATCGACAAACTTAAATATCGCACTATTATAAAGACTGGCTGATTATTATTTATTTATAAGTCATGTTTAGGTGCATGCCATGACACGTGCACAACAGGCTTTCTGCTTCGCTTAAAAACAAGTTACAAATGAAGGAAAAGCTCTGCATTAAATAGAATTGTAAGGGGGCCCGGCTCTCTAGTCACGCCACCTGCCCCGCAGCCCGGCTCTCTGGTCATGCCACCTGCCCCCAGCCCGGCTCTCTGGTCACGCTGCCTGCCCTGCAGCCCGGCTCTCTGGTCATGCTGCCTGGCCCGTAGCCTGGCTCTCTGGTCACGCCTGTCCATGTACCTTCGCCCACAACCCCAGTGTACTTGCCTGAGCATTTCACGTGTGCGCTTTTGCTTAGCGCGTTCTTGTGGGTGGGACCTGCCTCTAGCCCCCTGCTTCCCTCCCAGTTTTCTCTGCTGGCCTCTGTCCCGCTTGTTCCTCTGCATCCATCCTGCTCCCCTCAGTCTCCTTTGGCCTTGACTCTGTCTTCCTTGTGTACCACTCGGTCTTCCTTGTTGTTAGCTCCGTCTACTTCATGTGCCGCTTGGCCTCCCTCATCCTCGACTCAGGCTGTCTGCCTTTGGCTCCCTCCCTCATGCTTCATGCTCCCTCGTCCCCTCGTCACTGCTTGTCCCCTTCGCCTCGTCCTTGCTCATCCTCATGTCCCACTTCATCGCCCTCGCCTCCTCCTCGTTTGCCCTTGTAGTCCCCTCAGTTGATGTCGTCTCATCCTCTGCCCGGTCTGTCTATCCTCAGGCCTTCCCATCCCATCTGTCCACCCGGCTCCTGGTCTTTCTCCTTTCTTTTTAGGTCCTGCTCCCGGAAGGCTGCCTCCTCCTATGTCTTCTGGTTGGCTTCTTCCATCCCTGCCTCCTGGTCCTCCCTGGTGTTCTTGGCCTTCCCCATTGCTTGGTATCTCCTCCTTGGCTCCTCCTGTTCCTGCCCTCATTGTTGTCCAAGCCCTCGGCCAGCTGCATGTTTTGTCATCCTTGCTTGCTTCATGCTTGTCCTCTGGTGTCTTCTGTTCCCTCGTCATGTCTAGGTTCTGTCACCTCGCCCTTACCCCTGGTCATCTCCTATGTGGCCTGGAGTTGGGGGGGGGGTGTACCGTCATGCCTATACCTGACATTCCTCCCATGTCTACTAGGTGTGGTGTCACTGTTCCCTCCTGTGTTCCTCGTGTTAATCCCCAAGTGTAATTAGTAATTGCCAGTTGGGTCTTGTTAAAGTCCTTATTTAAAACCTCCCTGTGTATCAGTATGTAGACGGTTGTTGAGTTGTACTGCCTAGTTGTGAAGCTAGTGTGTAAGCTAGTGCTCTATGTTAGTCCTCTCCTCATTTTGACACTTGGACCTCGCCTCAGCCTACCTCATTTGTGACACCACATGATTTATATTTTCAAAAACTTTGTTCATGTCGATCAATTTATCCATCCATTCACTTTACCCCTTTAATTCAGGGTCACCATGGCAGCAGGAGGAGAAGAGATGTCCAGATATCCCTGTCTCTAATAATTATTTCCAGCTCCTCCGGGGGATCCCAAGCCGTTCCCAGGCTAGCTGATATATACACTGTATTGCCAAAAGTACTGGGACACCCCTCCAGATCACTGGATTCAGATGTTCCAATCACCTCCATGGCCACAGGTGTATAAAATCAAGGACCTAGGCATGCAGACTGCTTCTGCAAACATTTGTGAAAGAATGGGTTGCTCTCAGGAGCTCACTGAATTCAAGTGTGCTTCCATGATAGGTTGATAGATCTTGTTCTTTTGGTCATTATCAAAAGTTCATGACCATAGATAAGGGTGGGACGTAGACCGACCAGTAAATTGCAAGCCTCACCTTATGACTCAGCTCCCACTTCACCACAAAAAAATGGTATAGCACCCGCCTCACTGCAAAAGCCACACCCAACCTACAATCAGAATCCCCTTTCCCATCACTCGTGAACAAGACCCCAGGCTACTTAAACTCCACCACCTGAGATAGGCTCTATTCTGTCACCCAAAGGGAGCAAACCATCCTTTTCCAGAAAAGAACCAAATCCTTAGATTTAGAGGTGCTGATTTGCATCCCGACCGCATCACACTCAGCTGCAATCCATTTAAGTGCATGCTGAAGGCCATCCTGCGATGGTGTCAGGAGAAGTACATCATCTGCAAAAAAACAAAGATGACTTCCATGCCGGACACTGTCCTCACTGCAACTATGGTACCATATCTAATTAAAGCGGTTTATGGTACCATGTCTAATTAAAGTTACTTTACATTGTTCTGGTTTTAAAAGTTTGCCGCATCAGTATGAATTCAAATGAAATTAAATGAAATAGCAGAACTATCACAGTTATAAGACTAATGGTAACTCCTATTCTGTGTTGCTCAGGAGGGGCTGGGCAGCCAGTCAGCCTTGGGCCCCCAGAGGTTTTTTTTCTCCACACTGTGGAGTTTTTGGTTCCT